>PVKC010002367.1:0-43847 GCA_004027635.1 Crocidura indochinensis
TCATAGTTAAAAGGACAATATATCTTCTGATTTCCACTTTGTGTTAGGTGATGTGATAGGACCTCCTAGTCTTAAGTCAAGTTGTCATTTCCTCGCTGTCCTCATTGTCATATTAACACTGGCAGAAGTGTATCTCCCAATGGAGCATGGTTCCTGGTGTCAATGCGGGGGGGGGGGGGTTGTGCTATACCTGGGATTTGAAAATGAACTAACACTGCCCAATCTCGTGGAGACTGAGTTGTATTCACATGAAATATGTGCAGGATGGGAGGCACCCTTGTATAAAAAGTGAGTTCTTCTCCTTAGAAGATAAGATCTTGTGTCTGAGTCCATAATTTCCCCTTATTTACTGTGCCTATACAAAAACATATGGTGTCCTTTTGTATTGCTGGTGCTATTCCTGGTAAGGATGACAGGCTACACATACAGTAAATGTGGTGTGGTCTGAGCTTTTGTCCCAGGCAAGACATTTTCTTAAATTTTGTACTAACTAGCACCAAAACTGGTGAAGGTAGAGAAAATATGTATATATATAATAATAGAATATGTAGATAAAATTGAGATATAAAAAAAGAAAGGAAATTGAGAAATAAAAGGAAAAAAGATATTTGAAAAAAGAAAGTAATGGGGGAGGCTATCTGTATGTTTAGGAATACATATCTTAAGATACATTATTATAAAGAAATTAAGCCTACATAGGCAATATAGGCCTCCCAATTAGGTCTTCTGAGATATTCTTGTGGGAAGTGAAAGCCAAGGTACTTTTTCATATCACAGACTTTGGTCTAGAGTTTAAGATATGATTTGTGGCATTCAGAGTCCTGTAGTGTCCTTGAATTGGGGATTTTGCTGCAGCTGAATTCGGTATCAATCAAGCATCCATGATTTGATGGGGATGAGCTTGTGTCAGGAGTCTTATTGGCTGTGGTTTCTTGCTGGGACACAAGATGAGGGATCGAAAGGGTGTCTTTCATGAGAAGCTGGATGGTGGTCTGTTGGGAAGGAGGTTGATCTTGGTGCCTAATAGGTTAAAAACTGAGGGTAAAGAGGGTTAAATAAGGGGGAGATAACAAATCCAGGTTGGGAATGGGGGGAATAGAAAGGTCTCTGGGTTTGGAAAGGCAATATAGAAGAAGGGCTATATACATTGTATAAATGAAATATTTAAGGATAAGGCTCAGCAGTCAGAGAGGATAACTATATAGAAAGTAACGTTCACTTAGACACTGACTTCAGAGATCTATTTGAATGCTATCCTCCAATATATAGGATATTCCATTTCCTTTACTATAAATAGTCAAGAATTGGAATATTTTTGAATGATTTTTTGAAAATGGTTATTGGTTAAAAAAAAAGACACCCCTGCAGAGGGGCTGCTATGGTTGAGATAAATCTGCTTTGTCTAGCTGTCCTGACATGTGGGGTCTGCAATTTCAGCTCTCACCTCTGCAGCTTGTGAATGAATGGAGAGGGGAGGAGATTTCCTCCACACCATCCCATCCCCCAAGGCCCAGGTTACCAGATGTGGCCATGAAGACTATTCTGGTGTGGGGGGAATCTGGCCCCCTGGACAAAACTGGCAGTCCAGGAGTTTCTTTGGCTAGCTGTCTAGCTCAGTGCCCATCACATACCAGTGCAAGGGGCAAACTCCTGGCATGTGTTATTCTACCTAATTCTTAATCATTTTATTCCCTACTATACAGGCCAGAGTCTATATCATCCTCCACTTTCATATTAAATATTTATTCGTTAATGTTACCTTCTTGTTATTTATAGACACTGGTCATTCATTAGTTTTTCAAAGAAAAGTATAAAATCCCTACTTTTTTTTAACTTACTTTGTACTAATAGTGTTTGCAGTCATAATCAAAGATCTAGTTTTAAAGTGTTAAATTGGATATTCATTTCTATTTAAGAGTATATAAAGGGTATAAAGGAATAGATCTAAAATAATAAGAGGCTTTAATTTTAAATGAATGTACCACTTCTTTTATAATTTTTTAAGGATTCTCAAGTGTATTTGATTTCAAGAACTTGAGAATAATGACATTAAAAATAATTATTAAATATTCTGGCCAATAGTCTTTTACCCTTTACTACACATGTCATTATCCAATACACATAACACCTATAATTTTTTTCATTTGTTGTATTTTGAGTCAAATTTAGCAGTTCTGAGGGATTATTATTGACTGCTCTCATGAATGACATGCTATGATAGTGTCCTCAGAAGCCGTACATGTTGGTGGGATGGAATTTGGGTTGAACACATGTAATGCAGTGGTCTACTCTGCAATATCTATGACTGTGGCATGAACAATCAAGGCCAGATTATCATGCTACAGTAATAATTACTGTCACAGGCTCTAGAATAACAATCTAATTTTGCAGTTGTATTTAGGGCCTAGAACTGACTGATGATAAGAATATTTTTTTACATTTTCTATCTTGTAAAACATCTTATAAAATTTACAAATGTGTCTTATTCTTCAAGGATTCTGGAATTTTTCCTATTCTTTCTGGTTCTGCATTAATTCTTTTAAGTTAGTATAATGGCATGTTTTACTACTGTAAGATTATTGTATATGTATTCTTACATTATATATGTACATATATATATACATTACTCCACAGGTTATTAGTACAGATTTATCCATCACTGCATTGTATCTTAGAATATGTACATAGGTTTGACCCGATAAGACTTCAATTATATCTTTCTGCTACCAAAGTTGTTTCACATTATCTCTAAACTAAAAGTATCTACATATATAGTTTTTATTTATATTATTGTTCAATTTCATAATTAAATTACTTCCCATTTCAACCAATTCAAATTGCTATTTCTGTCATTGTGTATTTTTCTTGATCATGATATTCTCTCTATCTTTAACATTGTAAAATCTGTCATTTATTGCTGGTGACTTGTATTGTATATTATTCATACTATTATTTTCTAGTACAAAATCAGAACATAAAATTAAGCTCTGCATAAGTCGCAGATAGTATCTATATCCTTACAGAACCTGCAATCTGTGTTCAGTTATATTGATGAATATATTAAAATGGTCAAAGAAAATTAATATATGATAATACATGACAAGTCATTTGTAAAGTGCTTTTACACACTTGAGAACAAAATTTCATCTGTCTTTTAAAAGTTTCAAATGCTAGGAGACAAAAATAGTGCCCTTGAACATAAGTGATAGACAGCTGGCTGATAATGTGATGATGAATCACTTGACATTCTTTTCATTTTTTCTTTCAAAAGTTTTAATAGGAATGCGTGCTATTAATCAGCAGCATGGAATCCTGCTTAGTTTGTGGGTGGATCTCAGAAGAAAGTAGTCAAAAATAGAAGAATATTTAAATGATACTATTTCTAACCTATATTAAAGTATAATTCTCTGTGGATAGTTAGGATTCTTGATCCAGAGACATAATATAGAAAAAATATACTATAATTTTCTATAGCTATTCTGTAACATGTGTTTGTGTGAAGGTAAGATATATTCTACCTACTGCCAGGAATCTTTTCTCCCTGTGCTTTCTCACAAAATAGTCTTCAATTTGCCAGTGAAATTTAAGCTTCCATACCACTACATATCTTTGCCCAGCAGTAGCTTTTCATTGTGAGCAAAGCTATCTATGGTGAGAGCCAAGATAACAACCCCACGCTGAAAGATTTCTTCATTGGTGGAACAGCTCACAGGATATGGATTTTTTAAGGTTGTCAAAGCAGGGTAAACATATAAGGAGATTTTATTTCAGTATAAAATGGTTACTTTTATAAAACTATAAAAGTCATAAAGGTACTTTTATAAAAAGCCCATTACGCAATTTGCTTTATAATTGTAAGCAAAATATTAATGACACAATTCCACCACATAGAAAAGAAAAATACAACTAGGTATGCACAATTTTAGCAGATTTATAAGTTGTTTAAAAATATTCATCTATAAAATTCTTTGCTTAGTAACGTTTTCCAGGTGTCTGTTCCATTTTTTTCTAATCTTCACTTTTTTTTTTTTTGGTTTTTGGGTCACACCTGGCAGTGCTCAGGGGTTACTCCTGGCTCCATGCTCAGAAATTGCTCCTGGCAGGCACAGGGGATCATATGGGCACCGGGATTCCAACCGATGACTTTTTGCATGAAAGGCAAACGCCTTACCTCCATGCTATCTCCCGGGCCCTGTAATCTTCACTTTTTTAAAATAATTTTAATTGGGATGTTTCAATAAAGTCTTTCACAGTTATATTTAGAGTACATAGAGACAGTGAATTCTGCACCATTTTAAAAATATATAATTGTCACTTTTAAAATTAATATTATGAGCTGTTATATGATTATAGCTGCTTACTGTTTCTACTTCGAATTTAGGTAGTGTCTTATAAATCATAATGTCTAAAATGTTTATTATATTAAATGTAATATATAATATTTATTATATTACACAAAGAAATGCATATTTTGATCTATCCATGGAAATGCTACTACTACAAAATTTTATCATAGTATTTACTGAGATATATCCTAATTTTAAATTAAGGAAATCAGATTAGGTTGGTTACTTACTGGCTTTTTTACTGTTTATGTTTTCAACAAGATCTGTGATCATAATCAGACAATATTAGTCATCAAATGGTACAAATGTCAAATAATGCTGAGGTTTAATAATTAAACTATATGTTGCAAAAATAGTATAAAGGTATTGGTGCACTTGTGAATACACATTCATATTCCAAGAATAAATTATGATATCTTCTGCATTTTTATGGTTAAGGGATTGGTGACAATATTATATGAAGTATTTTTTATTTTTGAAATATATTTTTATATATTAAATATTTTTACATGTATCTGTACTTGTACTTTCCACTTGAGTCATATAAGTAAAACATATATTGAAGAGTAATGAGCTAGGTAATTATTGGAAAATTAGCAAAATTTTCTCAGTAATTGAATTAAGTAATTATTGCTCTTCTTAGTGCATAATAATTGAAATATTAGTGGGTAGAGAAATGATCATTCAAATCTAAAACTGAAAGTAGTTATTTGAGGTGGAGCATTATAATTATAAAGTTATAAATCATAGGACAACTAAATGGGAATAATTTGGTTTTATAAAATATAGCTAAAAAGGAAAAGTTTGTATATCAAAATGCACGTTATTTTTCAATTATTAATATAAATCACATTAATACAATAGATACAGAAACCTTTGACCATGATAAACATTTAAAATTAATTAAAATGTTTAATTAAATCATCACAATATTCTAGAGGACAAGAACTCAGAAACTAATAATTAGGGTATATTTTGTACTCTGCCCCAAAATAAGAGAATGTATTTACACATAAATCTGTCAAGATTATTTCAGTAGTCATATTTATTGCAACACTCCAGATGTAAATACAGACACTTAAAATATCTATTAAATTCTTTAGTTAGAAGTTTATCATAATTTTAGTACAAAGGCATACATAAATAAAAATAGTAAATTACAATGATAAAATCATATCTCATGTGTTCAGGAGGCTATTTTTGAAAGTTTGCAAAGGGAATAGCGAAAAATCGGTACTAGACTCATAAATTATCTCAGGTGTCGTGAACGAGAAATAGAAATCTAGGTTATTCATGAGAAAGGAGAAACTATATAAAAATAAGGTTTTATGACATGGAATGAGAAGTGATACCAAGCATAGAAAAAACATTAAGCAATTTCAGAATTTGTGCTGTTATAAGAAAGAAGATTGTGTAGAGTCTAAAGCAAATCAGATTGATACCTGCAAACTCAGTCCTGTGGGGTCACAAATTAAAAAAAAAAAAAACACAAACATAAGGAGGCATACACACACACACACACACACACACACACACACACTAACACAAACACACACACGCTGCCCAAGTTTAGGCTTGTCTGAGCAGCCATCATTGGTCTCTCTGGCAGCCATTTATTCAATATATTCTTGTTTCTCTAGCTTCAAAGGTCTCCAAATAAGTGAGTGATTGTTGACAGACATTAATTATTAAGCACATCAATACATCCAATAAGCGCATGAAGGTTAAAGGCTAAGGTATTTAACCTAGCTGATTAGCAGGCATGTAAAAGACCCTAAATTATCATTCTTTCCCTGGTGTACTTTTGTCAATTATTTGCATTATAATACATAAACTATTTTTACTATGGTCGTCATATCCTGTCCTTCTGGTTAACAATGAAATTTGATTGCTACAGAACTATTAGGAGTTTAATTATAGTAAAATTATACCCTTAGTTTCTAAAGTCTACACTGATCATTTTTTTCTTTTGAACATGTGATAAATCTGTTGTATGAATATTTTATTTTGCTTGGATGAATATTGAAATCAATTACTTGTTTTGTTAATACTAAAGAAATAAATTTTATCTATTTTCTGAAAATGTTATTTCCACGTAACAATAATATTTAATTATTTCTTTTATTCATTCCATTATGTCATCTATTATTAATTCAAATACAGGTGCTATTTAGTCAATGCTTTACTGTCTGTTTAATACTCATTTCCTTTAATTTAAATGAAAATTTAAGACTTTTAAAATATTTTTACCAATTTCTTTCTTTTAAACATAAACTTTTAAAAAGTTCTTAAAATACATAGTACTCTTTCTTAGATATTTGTTTAACAATAAATTAGCTGTATACATCAAATATTGTTTGTATATTTATTTATTTATTTATTTTGCTATTTGGGCCATGTCCTGTGATGCTAAGAGATTATTCCTGGCTATGTGCTCAGAAATTGCTCCTGTCTTTGGGGACCATTTGAGACTCCGGGAAATAAAAACAAGAACCATCCTAGATAAGCTACGTACAAGGCAAATCCTCCACCATTGTGCTATCATTCTCGTCCCCAGATATTGTGTTATTTTACATTTTATTCGGAATGTTATCCTATAGGATATTATATACTATTCTTTATTTTATCTATTTCTATGTTTCTAGTCATGACTTCTATTTATAAGGCTGATTACCACAATTTTTATAACTGTATAATTATATTCAATATCTCAATTTCATTTAGAAGATAAGTATATAATTATAAATTATAAACTGTAATTTACCTATATAATGTTTATGAAAATTTGGCACAAGGTATGGATTATTTTTCTTTAGACATTTAAATATATTATTTAACATATATGACTTATCAGATAGTATGAGCTATATCTTTATAGAATATCAAACTACTTTTCTTTCAGATTATATGTTATATCTTTTCTACATCAAATATTTTTACTCATTTTATTCATTATCTTATGCGGTTTCTAATTCTTTAATATGTGTTTACATGTATGTATACATGTGTACTACAAATGTATGTGTAAATACATATATATGTTTATAATTAAGATGTCAAAGGGTAACTTCTGGTAATAGTCTCTCAAGATAGTCCAACTGTTCAATATGAGGGCCAGTATTGTTTGGGGGTACTTCCAACCATAGGAACAGTGATTTCTAGTAATGATATAAGGCCATTGATCAAGCTATGTGAGCTCCTACACATTTTTCAACCTGGCTCATAGTTTTAGTTTTACTCTTTTTCCTTCCTTGTCAATATTTACAAGATTTCTCTAGTATGTCTTCATAATCTAATTTTATATTATTATTTTAATTTAAGTAATATAATTGCTTTTATTTGCATATGTTTTCTTCTAATTCTGTAGAGAGACCCCTTTTGCACTTTTTATATTTTAAACACTTAATTTGATTCCTATATTTAATTTCCAACAAGCTTTATATTGTATTTATTATCATAGGATCTGTTAGTATTTTTCTGACATTAGTTGTAATATAATGAGATATAATGATATTTCCTTTAATCTTATAGATAAATAAAATGGGATGTGCCAATAACTTATTTTGACCTTGGCTAGACATGAACATTCTTACAACCTAAATATAATTTCTTACATATTCATTAAAACACTAGTGCTTAATTTTTCCTTGTCATTTACCTATTTACATTAAAAATAAAAGCAATCTCTGTGTTTCTTGCCTAATAATACATTTAATTACCTAATTTACTTCTATGCATTATTTTTTTAAAATCTGAGTCTTTATTAAAAAGACTTACTGGGACCAGAGTGGTGATGCAGTGGGTAAGGTGTTTTCCTTGCGTGAAGCTGACCTAGGATGAACCGAGGTTTGATCCCCTGGAGTCCCATATTGTCCCCCAAGCCAGAAGGTATTTCTGAGCACATAGCCAGGACTAACCCCTGAGGGTCAGTGGGTGTGGCCCAAAATAAAAAAAAAAGATTCATTAAAGTCTATTACAAAATTTCTTAAAATATAAACAGTATTCCAAACTTCAAAGTACCTTATTAACACAAGTCAGAGACAAGGAACTATTTTTCTTAGTGATTTTCACATTCAACACACAATCTTCAGTATTTTCTATTCATCCCTTTAATATTAAAACCATAACAGTAACTGCAATTACAATATGATACTTAAAATGAATTGCATCTACTGTATAAATCTGAAAGTGATTAAATCTTTCTCTAAATGTAAAAAAATCTTACCTACCTTCAGTTTACCATTCATAGCAGTGTTATATGAGAATACTGTGTTCACTTATCAAAGTCAACTTCATTATTTAACATTTGTACTTGCATGTGAATCACTTTATTGTTATAAATCAATTAATATGGCTAACATAAAGTATGTTTTAAAATAACGAATATTTTCACTGTTTTTATCATTATATATTTAATAATATTCCTGATTTTATTTATTAAAATATAATTAGAAATTTTTACACACATCCTATAGTGTCTCTTAGTTGTGCTTTTCTATATATTATTTTATTAAAAATCACAATGATAATATTTAATTCTTAAGGAACACAGTTGCATATTTCTCTCCTAATTTATTGTGGTAGCTACAAAATATGCTTCAGACAATAAAATTTGAAATATTTTTAATTACTTTAGATAGATTCTGTGTCAATAACCATTTGGAATTATGAAGATGATAATTTGGGTCAGTTGTGTTCAAAACACACACACAAAGTATTTTCTCCACACCATTTTTATCTTATCAATGCATTTTTTACACTTGAAATTCAAAGCTCTAAAGCTGAACAAAATAAGTAAATTTTTTAATGGTTACATGTATACTCTAAATTATTAAAAATAAAATATTATATATGGATACTTGGGCTATTATAATTCATGTAAAAGTTAAAGGATTTAGCAAATAGACCATGATTATGAAAAAGCAAGTTTGTGATAACAAAAAGGGGCATAAGATTTGGAAATGGATAAATAACTTGGTTAATAGTAATCAAAGAATAGTCATGGATAGAAATTTGACTTTTGTAGAAAGTGATGGTAGTACAGAAGTTTCAATGTGTGGGTGGATATATGGATATCATTAAATTGCAAATCTGGGTCAGAGAGATAGCATTACTGTAGGGCGTTTACCTTGCACGCAGCAGATTCCCAACCAACGTTGGTTCAAATTTTGGCATCCCATATGGTCCCATTCCCCCCGCACACACACACCCAGCCAGTCAAGAGCGATTTTCTGAGTGCCGAACCAGGAGTAACCCCTGAGTGCGCCTGGTGTGGCTCCAAATCCAACAATAAATAAATAATAACTCTGCAAATATGTTGATCAGGAATTATGGAAAGTAATCTGGGGGAAGGAAATTTATTATCATATGAAAGCCTTCTAAACTCCAAAGAAACTAAACTTTTTATTATATGAAATCTTTCTAAATTCCAAGAAGCAAAACTTCTTGATAGGCCATGCATGGTATTAGGCATAAAAAAAGGGGGTTAGCCACATTCAAGGAAAATGCCTTGATTCCTGTGCCATCTATATAGTCACAATGATTGCAATTTACAAATAATACACAGATATCAACTTATAATGCTGTTTGTATATTATGTTAATTATGCAATCTATTTAGGTATCAAATTATTAACCAAAGCCCATATGTTATAAGCCAATGTCTTTACATTTGAAATTTAAAAAAAAGTATGCAAGTAAGAATCATACTCTTCTTCTGAATATAACTTTGTCATTATTATTTTATATGTTACTTTTTTTCACTTAGACTAAATTCCTCTGTTATTTCTCTAAAGATAGTGATTAAGGAAGATAACAGATGCATCAAGAAAATTATGCAAATGTAGGCTGGGAGAGGTAACTATAAAAGTTTTTTTAGGAAAAACTACTAAATCTTTGTTCAAAGGCTTAAACTTCTGTTCAAGAGGTATTTTCTATTTAAAGATAATAGTTACCTAGGGAAACCAAATGCTGGTACTAAAAGAAAGCAATTCTATGATACATTTACTGCCAGATTGTTGTTAACAGAAACTGTCTACCAAACTAAAGTTTCCTTTTAATAGATCATATCAGTTCTAAAAGAGCTTCTTCTATAAATTTAAACTTATTGTTTTGTTTGTTTGACTGTTAAAATAGATATGAAAGTTTAGTCCATTTTTCTTATTACTTGCTACTCTCTATTCCTTCATTTAATATCCACCAGCATCAAGCATATCAAAACCAATTTTTACTGAGTGATGGTATCACAGAAATAAGAATGTTGGGACAGAACATAAATTCATTTTTAATTTTTGTAGATACTTTTTCCTAGATACCTTTTTGAAGAATCCTTTTTATAAATCACATCTCTCTCAGAAATGTAGTAGTTTGTTTTTGTCCACTTTCACACTGACAATAAATGCTGTACTTCACTTAAATATGTCAACCTGTAAGTAAAATGCTTTAGTTCATTCTAATGTTAACTTGCATTTAATTTAATGCAGTATATTTTAGCAGGATTTTATACATATGCTAATGTTTTCTATCTAGGTTATGTGATGTACAGTTTAATTTCTTTTTATCTATTTCTGTTCAGGTTCTGTACTCTTCTGACATGACTTTTTTTTTAAAAGCAAAGTTTAAAAACTAAGTTTATGTTGTACTTTCTTACTTTTTATTTTTAGTAGATATATTTGACGATATATTTTTTTTCAAAAAATAAGTTCTGGTTTTTAATATGTGTTCATTTCCTTTTTGTAACCCAGAATGTGATACCATCCCTAAGATGTTGTATACTGCTGTAGATTTTACAAAGGATGTTTTAAAACATCATAGAGTCAAATTAAATCACCATGTCTGCACCCAACCAGCTTCATATTCTCACTCTGATTTCTCAAAAGAGATGTAAATCATGCCACAAAACTATGTATACGTCTGCTGTGCAGATAGAAACTGGCAATCTGTGGCATTCAATCAGGGGTTTCTCACTACTAGTGCTGTCTTCCCTCCACCCCAGTTCCAAGCATCCTCCTATGCCCCCCAGACTGCTATGTTAACTGGTCCCCTGTGTATAGCCTGTTGAAGATTGGCTATGGTTTCTGTTGTCAGTGACTTTGGGTTTGGTGTTTAAGTCTGATCCTTTTTATTTCTATTCATGGTTCTTACTACTGTTTGGTTCTGGTGCCATCCATTTTTCTTTCCTTTCAATTTATGATGCAGAACAAAACGATTCAAGTTATGTGGTTCTGATTAAAAGAAAAAAAAACAGCAAGCAAACCCAAAAAAAAGAAAATAACTGAATGGAGTCCTTCTAGAGGTTATAAATGTCAATTTAAAAAGAAGAAAGGGGAAAAATAAAAACAAAACAATAAAAGTATATAAAACAAAAACTTACATCAAAAACAAAACAGACAAAAAAACCAAAACAAAAGAATCAAAAATCACACAAAAGCCCAAAACTAGCAACTATAAAAAGGCGCCATAGCAACAAATATTTTATTGAAAGTTTTCTAAAGTTAGCTTTGCAAACTGAATTTTATCAACTTATTTAAATCATGGTTCAATAAATTTTTGCCCACAAATTTTGTAAAATCTGAGAGATCAGACCCTAATGATAGGGGAATACAACTCATTTTTCAGTGCTCTATTCTGAATGAAGGATGTTATAAGTATATATAGATAGTAAATAAATGGCAAAATTGTTACCTATATTTGAAATAAATGTTATTTTCATAACAATAGTACTTTTATACTCTGTTGATATTATAAAATATATTTTAAATGCTGAACCTATAGCAAAATCATAATTTTTGTTGTATATATATATTTTTTGTTGTTGTATATATATATAATATATATATTATTTTGGGGGGTCACACTCATTGTGCAAGGGATCACTCCTGCTAAGACTGGGAGAACATATATAGTACCAGGGATCAAACCTGTGTTAAGTAAATACAAAACTAACTGTACTATCCTTCCACTCTCACATTTATAAGTTCTTATAAATATTATATATCCATGTATAATTACTGCTACTACTACTCTTTCAAATAAAATCACTGGAGTGGAATTGCTGTATATTGATTTTCATAAGAGTTGAAACGATTTTCATTCTCCAGAAACAAGTTAAGAGTTTTCATTTTCTCTTCATGCAATCTCTACCCTGATAACTTGGTGTAGCTACTGTTTGTAAAATCACAAAATTTCTTTAGTATTTGTCTCTCAGAAGAGTCTATATAAAATCTTCAATCAAATTATAGTTTCATATGCTTCCACTGATACTAGTTCTAGTAATATATTTTTTCCAGGTAAGCACTGATTTTTATTATCTTTTTGTTGTGTGAAGTACTTAGATAATGAATTTAAGAATAGTTGTAGTTTTTAGCTAGTTCATTGGCATTTATGATATGTAATAATATAAAATCCATGTAGCATTTTCTAGTCTATCAAATATGCCTCTATTGCTTCCAAAGAGATCTCACAATTAATATTTCTGTAGCAAACTTATTAAGAATTAAAGTATGTGTGCTCACAATGTTCCTTGTTTATTTTTCTTTATTATATATAATTTTTATTATATTTATTTTTATCACTCAAAAAAACTTATTCCAACAATTTGATAAATTAATTTACTTATGTGGATTCCATTTCTAAATTTTGTACAAATATCAATACTAGATATCAGGTACACCAATAGTAAAATTATTGTCATTAGGTCTTTAGAAGAAATACATATAATTCATGGAACATAACCAGCAATGTAATATTTTTATACATGTCCTAGCATAAATCAAAGTTTTAAAAACTATTAACTATAGCTGTAATATGAAAATATAACTTCATGCTTTTATAAATAAAATATTATCATAATATCATGAGCTTATTTGTTTACATATTACTCATGGCTACTTCTTCACTATGACATTTACAATTGAATATTGAGGTCAAAAATTGTCCAAAAATACTCTAGGCCTGGCCTGAGTACCAACTCGGTTGGCCTGCTGTGGGTTCAGGTGGACTCTATTAGTGATCTCCAGGTTTCCCCCTACTCTCTGCACTAGGGAGGAGGAACAAAAAGAGGGGCCCCGGTAGGTAGCTGGCTTCGGGTGCTTTGATCCTGGAGATCAGCTCTACCCAGGTACTGGGGTTAGGGGACACCCTGGGTCACATGGTACTCTCCCCAGCTTGGGAGGTGCTGGGGGGCTTGGCAGCCCACCCCCCGCTGTTCCCCTATTTCTCCCCTTTATTTCAGGTTTTTCCTAGTTGCCTGCCCATGTGGACTCTATCATGGACCTCTGTCTTTCTGCCTTTGTCTCCCTACACTAATTGGGGGACTCTTGGAGTGGAGGGCGGGCCAAAGCAGTACTGGTGTATGTGTGGACATACACTGGTATTATTTTTTCCATTGGTCTCCATTTTGAAAACCATATATATTCAAAATAGAAATGGGAGAATGGACTCTCAGTCTGGGAGGAGACCATTTTGCATGGGGGTACCATATATGTTCAAAATAAAAACGAGGCTAGGAAGAGGTCAGTACTTTTTTTCTACATGTTCACTCTTAGCGGATTCTTGGCCTCTTCCTTTCTTTACTGTATAACTGTGTTTGCTAGTATACTAGGTTTCTTATTAGTTCCTATATACGGTGACTATTGAGTCCATTCTCTCAATTTAGATTGTTTAATTTTCCCACTTTTTATCCCTTTGTTATTTATTAAATAAGGAAGTTAGTATGTGAACTGTTCGATAAGATATTTTGGTGAAAGAGTCCCTCTCTATAATTCCTTCCCTTTGTTATTTGTCAAATAAGGAAGTTTGTAGAATCATCCCTCCATTTATCGTTTATATAAGAACCAAGTCAATTGGATTGTTGGAATTGTTCTAGCATCCCCATAGGCACCAATCACGTTGTGAATTGTTCAATAAGGAATTTTGGTGATAGAGTCCCTTAGTTTAATTCTTATATTTGAACCAGGTCATGGGGATTGTTGGACTTGTTCTTGCGGTCCCCTTATGTGCTGATAACACCAGGTGGCATTATTCCTTGTTTGCATGGGCACACTAAAATGGAAAATACTATACATACAAATAAGTTCTTATCTAATAGAGATGGGAACACACAAATCTTGTGGTGCAGTGGAGCTTTACAAACCCTAAACATTGACATGATGACCAGGCACAGGCCTCAGAGGTTTAGGTATTTTCCAGTTACCCCTGAACTAGGTAAGCCATCTATGAAACATCCAACATTGTTTATGACATCATCTGGAAGCAATCCTCTACTAGGGAAGACCCTACTGCTGCTCTGACATTGATTTACTCAAAGGAGTCGTCCCTTAACACTGAGAAGACCTAAACAACAATATCAACCTGCATACTGGACATGTTGCCTGTTAATTACAAGCTGAAATTATATACCGCTCCGTACCATCCTGACTTCATTGTAGGAATAAGGATGCCAGGACCCTCTCTACAGAAACAACAGAAACTGTGAAAAATATAATTGTGTGGGCACTACAAAGACCGGGATTGGACAGCCTAGTTTGCCAGGAGTCTAGAAATGGTCTTTTGTCAGGAAACTCCAGGGTTGGGGTCTCCTTGTACTTTGGCAAAAGTTTTTCCTTTCCATGAACTACATACTTTGGTAGGCCCATGCAAATGATAATTGCCACATTAATATTGTTTTTACTGTGCCCCCTTGACTCCAAACCTTTAAGAAACCACTAGTAAAAATACTGGCACTGGAAAAAAATGGTTTACATTAGGGTTAACTTATATGCTTTTATATGTACTAGCATTCTGGGGAATAAAGGAGGGTGATAAGGGATATATACTTGGGAACAGGGGTGAACGAGGACAACACTGGTAGAAAGGCCCCCATTTATGGTCGCCATGTGCCTTAAGTATCACTGTGTAAGATTTGCCGTTGACTAACTTTTTTTGGGGGGGGGCCACACCCGGCGATGCTCAGGGGTTACTCCTGGCTATTTGCTCAGAGGTGGCTCCTGGCAGGCACGGGGGACCATATGGGGAACCGGGGGATCGAACCGCAGTCCATCCTAGGTTAGTGCAGGTACCTTATCTCCAGTGCCACCGCCTGGCCCCCTGACTACCTTTAATATCACTGTGTAAGAGTTGTCGTTATATATTCGATTAAATGTCTGTTAAAATGGTTGTCCAAAAATACATTTACTATCTTCTACTTATACTAAAATTTTGATAATAATACAAAATTTTAATATTTATGCTAATAATAATAACCATAGGATGTTTGAAAAATTATGATAAGAACATATTTTATGGGTACTGCCACTTAAAATTTTAATGCTGGCACTTCTCTCTTAAGTTGTACTAATAATTTAAAACAGGTTAGACACACTGGAAATTAACTTTTTAAATTATCATATTTTAAAATGTAATAAATTTTGCATAACATGAAGATTTTTAAAGTGTTGAAATTTTTCAATTGTAAAAATACTATTTACAAATGTCAAGAATTGATTTACAGTTTTCACACTCATTCTATATATTTAAATTTGTTAAATAAACTAATATATTGTTATATTACATATTATTATTATTTACTTTGTTTTTGGAGATAATTTAGTTGATGTTCAGGGCTTAGTTATATCTGTATTCAGGGATCCTACTGGTAATGCATGGCAGGCTTATTGTATAGAAGAGATAAAATTATAGAATTTCTACTTTAAGGAAAATTTTCTTCTCTAAAATATCACTCTTGTCCACAAATGTATTTTATATATTTTATATCATTTGACATAAGTAGATTTTCAAAGTGAGGATGCTTAAGTATGAAATAACATAGCCATAGGATAACCATTTAAATTATGATTATCATATACTAGATTCCTAAGTAATTGCAGTTATTGCTATCATTGATTTTGGAGTCAAGACATTAAAGTGAACTTCTGAAAGTAGAGATCCCCAAATGGTTTTAAAACTGCATATTTACTAGGTGTCTTGAAATATCTAAATATAAATTTAATCAGATTCTTACACTAGACTATTAAAATTATAGATGCCTATTTCCATCTGCCTGATATTCTGCCACTTCAGGTGAATTCTGATTCCAGCTAAATTCACTGGAACTAACTTAGAAAGGAAGGCAAGAGCACTTTCCTTCTTATTGGTTCTAAGCAGTCCCCACCCTCAACCTACACCATAAAACACCACCTGAAGCATGAGATCAACTCATCAAATTATATTCTGTTCATAGTTTTTTTGCTGGCCACTGAAATAAGATATACAGAGAAGACAGAGAGCAACCTCTAACACTACCCATAAAGAGTTATCCCTAATAGAACTGGAACATTAAAAAATAATAAATATCATCTGTCAAATCCAAGCATTGAAAACAATATCAATGAATGCATAATAAATCCTTAGTGTTATTAGTGAAACAATGATGAGGCTGTTCAATGAGTTCAAAGAAGTGATAGCACTGTCAGAAACGTACAAGAAAGTATGAGTCAAAATGGAAAAAAAATGGCTCTAATCAGAAATGAAGAACATTGTTAGTGATATAAAATGTCAAAAGGAGCTCAGAAGAGCAGAATAACAGAAGCTGAGCAAAAGATTGAAGTATTCTAAGATGAGAAGGACAAAACCTCTAGGAAACAGCATAAGGTGAAAAATAGTCTGTAAAGAAATGAATAGCAACCAGAGAGCTATGAGGTGAATTCAAAAAGAACAATAGTACATCTACACAGTAGAATACTATGCAGCTGTTAGAAAAAATGAATTCATGAAAGTTTTTCATACGTGCACAGATACTGAGAGTTTTATGCTGAGTGAAATGAGTCAGAGGGAGAGGCATAGACAGAGAATGACTGCACTCACCTTTGGGATTAAAAAATTATAATATGGTAATAATATCCAAAGAGTCAAGAGGACCTGTCCATAATAGCAAGCTTGCCACAAATAGCAGGGGAATAACATTAAGACAAATGAAGAAAACTGATGAAAATGATGATTGGAGATGATAAATTTGGACAAGAACTGAGTTTAGGAGGACGTAAAATGAAATGTTTGATACCCTTTACTAACAATATGACAAACTACAGTGTCTAAAGAAATTAAAAGGTAAGAGAAAGAGAGAGAAGAAAAATATCTGTCCCAGAGGTAGTCAGGGAAGAAGAAATGTAGGATGAGGGAGAAAACCTTTATACATTGGTGGTGGGAAATGTAAACTGTTGAAGGGCTGTACATTGTATGACTGCAACTCATTCATGAACAACTTAATAACAGTGAAAAACTAAGCACAACTACATTATGAGCAACTGTTTATCCACTTTTTTTTAAAAAAAGGCATTAAAAATTGGAATGTTTTAAGAACATTGGTATCCCTGATAAATAGAAAGGAAAATGGAATAGTTAAATGAATCATTGATAAGAATTTCCCAAAGTTGTGAATTATAGGCATCTTGATTACAGATGCCCAAGTGCCCCAGTGAAAATAGATTCAGATAGGAAAATTCTAAGGCACATTGTACTAAAAACGATAAAATGTAAAGTGTATTTATCTGTAGCACTACCACATGACAACTACCATGACACTGATAGTGAGGGAGAGAGGCAGAATGCCTAATTGAGAGACACGCCCGGGTTCTGGTGGAGAAGGCAAATGGAGGGGCATTGGTGTCGAGAATATTTCATTGGGGAAGGGTGTTGTACTTTCTATCATCAAAACCATAGTATAAACATTTTTTGTAAACACGGTGATTAAAAATTTAACTGCAGGTAGGTGTTTGCCTTAAAGTGACCAACCTGGGTTTGAACCCCAGCATCCCATGAGAATGTTAAAAAAATAAATAAAACACTGAGAATCAAACACCAAAATCAAAATAGCAGTTTAGGAAAACTGGTCTTTTTTATATACTTAAAATTATAAAAATAGTAAATACAGCATGTTTGTTTTTTTTGGATAATGTATACATCTAGATAATAAATTTTACATACCGTATTTTCTGGGGTATAAGAAGACCCTTTAAACAAAAAAAAAAGTCAACCTAAAGGGGGTCCTCTTATACACCAAGTATATCCCAAAAAATGTTTCAATATGCCACTAAACGAAGCAAACAAACAAACAAAAAAATCAAACCACAGAGTTTCCAAATCTCTTTCTTGGGGGCTCCCAAACAGTACTCAGGAGATCTGAAGTCCGCTTCTGGCAAAACCCAGCTAACCGTGTTGGTGGTTCAGTGCTAGGGTCTGAGGATGGAGTGTTGTTTGGTTCATGTAGTGGGGGAGATTAACTGATACCACCAGGGAATTGCCAGAAAAGGTGCCACTGATAAGGGATCAATCACTGCAAGGCTGCTCTGACTGCCTCTCTGACTCAGCCAATCCAAGCAGGCTTTTTATACATACTAATTAGACAATGTTCTGCACCCAAATCTACAGTCAAAAGCCTGCTCAGATTGGCTAGAGTCAGAGAAGAAGTCTATTCCAGTATACCCTTTGAATCTTTGCTTGTGATTGGCTCACTGTGATACATACAGTTGCAGCACAGGGACGTTCTGTCTGATAAGCGATTATAGGCCTAAACCTATGTTTTAAATCAGGGATCCTCAAACTACAGCCAAGGGGCCACATATTGTATTTGTTCCGTTTTGTTTCTTCACATCAAAATAAGATGTATGCAGTGTGCATAGGAGTTAGTTCGTAATTTTTGTTTTTACTATAGTCTGGCCCTCCAATGGTCTGAGGGACAGTGAACTAAACCCCTGTTTAAAAAGTCTGAGTACTTCTGTTTTAAATGAAAAATTAGGGGGTCGTCTTATACGCCAGAAAATATGGTATGTTGGCTAATATAGGTTATTAATACAATGAATATGTCAAAATTTCTTGTGAAAATAGCATTTTCTATACTATATTTAAAATTTTGTATGTAATTTTTAATAAAATAAATCGATGGAGTCCGGGAGATAGCATGGAGGTAAGGCGTTTGCCTTTCATGCAAAAGGTCATTGGTTCGAATTCCGGTGCCCCATATGGTCCCCCGTGCCTGCCAGGAGCAATTTCTGAGCATGGAGCCAGAAGTAACCCCTGAGCACTGCCAGATGTGACCCAAAAACCAAAAAATAAATAAATAAATAAATAAAAATAAATAAAATAAATCGCAGAAATATACAGGAAAGCAACTTGTCAATATAAAGATATTAAAATATTTCTAAAGCAGTTACATAGTCTTTTTTTTTTAAACCAGATATATAGTAACTGGAAACCAGGTGAGTTTTTAAAGATAGATTTGTGGGTGGATTTTAGTTGCTTATTGAGTATAGAGAAAAAGAATTAGGGTATTTATATTATGTTAATCTTATTTGATCCAGGTATCTACATGGTTCAGTATGCATCATCTGGAGAGACAATTAGGCACAGGTCCAGGAATAGCACCCTAAGAAAGTATAAATGCAGTCCAAATCCTAATCACAATGTTTATCTATCCACTAATACAAGAAGCTAAAATCACAAACTAAATGATAAAATAGTGAGATAAATTATAAAAATGCATTGTGACAATATCAAATAAGTATATTTAAAATCAGATATTAAGGAAACATCAGAATGCCCTTTAACAAATGAATGGCTAAAGAAACTGTGGTAAATATATACAATGGAACATTATGCAGCCATCAGGAGAGATGAAGTCATGAAAATTTCCTATACATAGATGTACATGGAATCTATTATGCTGAGTGACATAAGTCAGAGGGAAAGAGAGAAAAACGCAGAATAGTCTCACTCATCTATGGGTTTTAAGAAAAATAAAAGGCATTCTTGCAATAATTTTTCAGAGACAAAAGAGATAAGGGCTGGAAGTTCCAGCTCACTACATGAAGCTCAGCACAAGAGTGATGAGTACAGTTACAGAAATAACTACATTGAGAACTGAAGTAGAAAGCATGTTTAGAGTACAGACGGGGGTGAGGAGGGAGATTTGGGATACTGGTGATGGGAATGTTGCACTGGTGATGGGGGGTGTTCTTTACATGACTGAAACCCAATCACAATCGTGTTTGCAATCAAGGTGTTTAAATAATGATATTAATTTAAAAATATATTAAAAACCCAATAAGCATCATAAATGACAAATAAAGAACTACAGTATATTCTCTTTGTCCCCTATGACTCACTGAAATCTTTTAGTAAACTAACAATTTTTTTTCATTTACCTAATGAACATTTATAGGACTTTTCTGGGATGACAATCTGGGACCTCAAATATTGACTTCTGTTTTAGAAGCTGCTGAAAAATTTGTATGCTTGGGATTTACTTCTCAGCATAGTACAGTTTCTCTTAAACTGGACAATAAGTTCACAGTGACTAAGAGCAGTGCATCATAGATAAGATACTTGTTTTGTAGGATATTTTGCTTGATATTTTCTTATTAAACGATTAAGAAACTTTCAGGTGCTACTTATTAGGAAGCCCTTTTGCTTTCAAAGTAAAACATTTTGTTTAACCTTTATAATATAAATATAACAATTTTTTGTTTGTTTGTTTGTTTTTTGGGTTTTGGGGCCACACCCAGTGACGCTCAGGGGTTACTCCTGGCTATGAGCTAAGAAGTCGCTCCTGACTTGGGGAACCATATGGGAAAACCGGGGAATTGAACCGTGGTCCATCCTAGGTTAGCGCAAGCATGGCAGGCACTTTACCTCCAGTGCCACTGGCCGGCCCCAAATATAACAATTTTATATTATAAATATAACATATCATATAATATATAAATATAAGATAAACACTTAAATGCTCATTTTAGTTATTACTTAGGTGATGTAGAATCAGAAGTTTTAGAAAGTCTATCTAACACAAGAATATTATTTATATATGTGTGATATATATATATATATATATATCGTTTCAAAGCTATTAATTGTTAAGTATAGGGTCAGAAATATAGAATAGTTGGTAGGGTGCATGCCTGCATGTGGTTGACATGGCTTTGATTCCAGCACTCTATAGGTTTCACATTGTTCTTCCAAGAGTGATCTCTGAGCACCACCAAGTGTGACCTAAGTCCACAAATATATATTGACATGCTTTTGAAATATAATCTTAGAAAATCTTCTAGGGGATAAATTTAGAAACAGTATATTGCTCATGTATTACAAATATCTGATATGATTGTGGGGGTAATTATATATAACATCTGGGGCCAGAGAGATAGCACATCTGTAGGGTGTTTGCCTTGCAAGTCCTGACACAGTACTGATGGTAGTTCGAATCTCCAGAGACAGGAGTAACACCTGAGCACCGCGGTTATGGCCCAAAAACCAAAACCAAAACAAAACAAAAAGCATAAAATCTATAATTGAATAATATTTGTTTTTAAGAAATAAAAATATAAAATTAAATCTGATTAAAATAGGAAAGAAAGTACTTTTTAAAATTAAGATGTATTCTTAATATTAAAGCAAGTTAATGTTAGATTCAACATAAACAAAAATATTTTAATGAAAATTGAATAATTTTAGTAGTAATGATGTAAAAAGTAATTCTGAATTAAACTATAAACTACAATATATATTTATTGAGGTAGTTTTTACTAATTTGATAAGTGACTTTAAACCAAAATACATTTTATTATTAAGGCTAAATGTACTTAAATTTATATTAGCTCTATATCTTTACAGGAAAGGATTGCTACTATGACCAAAATATCAACTTTTAACTGGTTGCAACTTGATCATTGATTTTCTATGTGTCCCGAGCCAGGCAATTAACTTCTTTTTGACTCTATTTTTTAATTAATAAGGTGTATGTGCCAATATTATACAGAATGGTGCAATAAATTTTAAAATTCCAATAGAGAAAAAAACAGGTTATTGAGTGTTCAGTGTGATAGAAATCATGTCAGCTATTTTTAAATGTTGGTGTTTAACTTCTAAGTTAGGTAGCTGATCTCGACAAATTCTCTCTCTCTCTCTCTCTCTCTCTCTCTCTATATATATATATATATATATAAACGTAAAGTAAGTGCTAAGAAATTTAAAGGTATGATAATATATCTATTTTTTTCCAACAAAGGCAGTGCCATTTTATATGTGAATAATGGCTTGACAGTAATATATATGTATTCCAGAGTACAGCAATTGCTATGTCAATTAAAGTATAGAACAGATTAGAAATATTTTTCTTTCCAAATTTTGGAAAAATGCAAATTTTACACTAGTAGTTTTCTGGGTTATTTTGTTGTTTTATTTGCAGGACACACATGACTGTACTCAGGGCTTATTCCTGGCTCTATGTTTCAGACATATATGTTCAAGACATTCCTGACATATAAGGTGCCAGGGTTTGAATTGAAAGCAACCGAGGTCAAGACCAGCAGCCTATTCACTCTACTATCTCTCTTGCTAGTTTCTTGTTTGATACAAGATTTTCAACATTAGAAATATTCTGGTTGTATTTTTTATAAACCTATCTTCATCAATAATATTTGATCTGCACATATTAGGGATAAAATTACTTTATTTGAGGATAAGCCTTTTTCACTCAGTAATATGAAAAATGTTTCAATTAAAACAATCTAGTGAATCAAATATAATGAATATTCTTTCATATTACTTGGAAAAGGTAAATGACCAGGATATTAGAATTCAGGATATTGTGAATCCTGAATTGAATCAGTAGCTGTCTTAGAAAAATAATAGTGATGGGTTTGGAGCACTAAAGATAAATAGTATATAAACCTTGATCCTTGCATGAATGAGATTTCACAGACAATAAGAGAATGAACAAAAAGAAAATAATTAAAAATAGAGTCAGGGCTATTTAGACTACAAAAGCAGAAAAGAAGACAGATATTGGAGTAGACAGGGAAAAATGAACAAGTGAAGAATCTTTGCTATATTTAAGATTTGGTCAGTGGAAATATTTTCTTCTTAAATTGTAGTAACAGATTTCCCCTCTATTTTTTGATGAAATATTAAAAGCACAACAATTTTATTCCAAGTAAACAATATGTGACCATATAAAACATTCTGTGTATATCCTTTACATTACTATAAAGAAAAAGACAATCCATATAAAATAAGAAATATTTGGCATAATAAGATTGCTCAAAATTGAAATAATGTGATAAAACTATTTAGTGATGAACTAATTGAAAACATACTCTCCAATTCAATACCAAGCAAAATTCAGATAATGTTGCTAAATTGTTTTAGCCTAAATACAGAGTTCTAAATAACACTTTCCTATTGATTTGCACTGCAATCATTTATAGAAAAGGAAAATTATGTAGGGCATTTCTATTTTGGGAGGCAGGAGGATGCCCAAATAGTGCTCAGAGACCTAAGCCCATTGTTATGCTAGATAATTGACTTCTGAGACAAAGTGAAGTGTTGCTTGAGTCTTCAGATAAACACCCAACTATATTCAAATATATTCAAACTATATTCAAATTCAAACAAATTTCTAGGGTTTTAACTCATATCCTTGAACATCCACGTATGCTCTTCTATGATCACTTAGGTCAACTCATTACACTATGCTACCAATTTTATTTATAGGGATAGAGGACTCAATTTGTGGTCAGTCATCCACTGTCCGTCTTGGCAATCTAGCCAACTGGAACAGTGATTTAATGAAGATTGCAAGGTAGCAGTGATGTTTGAAACTTATGAAGACAGAGCTTCTCCGGGCCACCTGAGCAGTAAGTACTTGAGAGCCTCACAGGGGTCCTCAAACTTTTTAAATAGGGGGCCAGTTCACTGTCCCTCAGATCGTTGGAGGTCGGACTATAGTAAAAACAAAAAATACGAACAAATTCCTATGCACACTACATATATCTTATTTTGAAATGAAGAAACAAAATGGGAACAAATACAGTATGTGGCCCACGGGCCGTAATTTGAGGACCACTGCCAGTCTAGGGTGACAAAAACAGTGTTTGAGGAATCATATAGTAACAAAGAGTATAAAAGTTATTAGTCATAACCATTGTGTTATCTCCTTAGCATCTCTAATACAACTTAAAAAATTTAAAACACCATGATTTATAAAGTTATTCATAGTTGAAATTTAGACATATAATGTTCCATCACTAGTGTCCACCAGTGTAAACTTCCCTCCACCAATTTCCTCAGGTTTTCTTCTATACTGCCGTACAAATTCTATTCTCATTACATTACCATGATGTCTTGATCATTATGTTTTTATAGCACATCCTCAAGTTCACTTGTGAGATACACTCAGTTACTTATTTTTCAGTATAGTTTGACCACCTGGGGTCTTTTATGATTTCACATAATTTTTTAAATTGACATCCAAATCTAAGAGAAGTTTCTTTAAAACTTGATAGTAATTGAACTGAATATACATAGTAATTTAGTTAGGATGGTCATTGTGAAAATATTAATGCTTCCAATTTATGAGTACAAAATTATTTTCCTTTTCCTAATTCTTTGATTTCTTTTTTCTAAGTATTTTGAAGTTTTCATAGTAAAAATCTCTCACCTCTTTTTTGTTTAATTCCTCAGTACCTGAACTTTTTGTATATTATAATAAATGGAGTTGGCCCTTTGATCACTTTGTCTTCTGTTTTTTATTATATATCGAAATGTATTTAAATCATAGCAGGCCAAGTGACTGCATAGGTTTATTCTGTCTAGGATCTTTTCTATGAACTCTTTTGGATCTTCAATGTATATAATCATGCATACGAAAATAGATAATTTGACACCTCTTTCCTAAATAGAATCTTTTGGTATCCTTTTTGTGCCTATCTGCTGATAGGACTTTTAGTTTTTGTCTTTGTTTTCTGGTCCACACCAAGCATTGCTCAGGGGATACTCCTGGGTCTGCACTCAGAAATTGTTGCTGGCAGGCTCAGGGGACCGTATAGTATGCCAGGAATTGAACCTGGGTTGGTCTCGGGTCTGCCATTGAAGGCAAATGCCTTACCCATGTGTTATTTCTCTGGCTTAAGATAGGACTTATAATATGATAGTGAATAAGAATACAGACAATGAACATCTTTATCCTTGTCTTGTGCCTGAACTCTGTAGAAAAACTTTCAGGTTTCTTTTTTATCATTAAGAATATATGGGCTAAAAAGTTTTAAAAAAAAATAAACTACTATTATCTTGAGGATGTTTTTTTCCACCTCTATATAAATGAGTGCTTTTAATCAAGTAAATGATGTTGGATCTTATCAAAAAGTTTTCTCTACACTAATAAATGCGATCATGTTTATATTTTTATTTTATTGTTGTGGTATAATATGTTAAATGAAATGCATAGAGTGAACAATTCTTGCTTTACCTGAGATGAATTCCACTAATCATTGTGTTTGATTTTTTTATATATTTTTGATGACCTTTTGGATAAGGTTTACTAAGATTTTGTGGAAGACTTTTGCAACAAGTTTATAAAGAAGATTAACCTGAAATTTTTTGTAGTATCTATATCAGCTTTGTTATTTTGATTACTATGCGTTTTACTGTTCAAGTATAGATAGATAGATAGATAGATAGATAGATAGATAGATAGATAGATAGATAGATAGATAGATAGATAGATAGATAGATATTCTTTAGGCCTGAAGACTTTATGAAGCTGTCTTAATTCAGAGAAATTTTAGCTAGTGTCATTTCTTTTCCCCTCTCCTCACTTTCTAATGTTCTTAAATCTTAGATACCATTCTTTTTTTTTTTCATTTGTGCTTTAAGTACCTTATATTTTCTTCTGCTCTTTTCTCTTTTTGTTTCTTATCAACATTTGTTTCTGTTTTGCATTTGAGTTAGTCTCTATGCTTCTTTCCCATGTATTCTACTACTATGGGTTGCTAGTATGTCCTTTAACTTCTTCAATTATATTTTTATGTAACTTATTATCCTCTGAAAAGTTCTTTCAGCCAATTTAATTTCTTGCCTAGTGATTGCTTCATTTCAGTGGGAAATGCTTGATTAGTTTTTGTGGTGAGTGCAATGAATGCTGATTTTAGGTCTTTGTGGATCAGACTCAAGTATTTGGATGGACTTGAGAACTTGTTTGATTTTTCTGTCTTTATTAGTGATTGTAGCTGATTTCCTTAGTTTCCCCATTGTATTTTACTTTTTGAGGTTATTAAAAGTGGCGATTTAAATTCCCAGTTACTTGAGAACTAATCTGTTGAGTGATTTATACCAAAGGACTATGAATATTAAATCTACTGTTCAGGTTATTTTACTTAACTTGCAATGCTATTTGAATATGATCTAGGAATTGCGGTCTAGTTACACTGTTTATCTGAGATTAAAAACTGTATACTAGTGCCACATTCCACCAATTCCCACTATATATCAAGTCTGTGATAATGTTTTATGCTAGTCTTATGCAAATTTGGGTTTAGAAAATAGACATAAATGATATGGGGCATAACCTGTCCTTGGTATGGGATTCCATTGTATTAGACAAAATAGACTTCTGCAAAAATGTAGGCATGTTGCTTTATATGAATTCAGGGCAGGGAGTTTATAATACATTTTAAAACATATTTGAATCTCAATATCTACCCTGCAGATATGAATCTCTGTTCTGCTAAATAGAAAGAATTCTGTTTGACAAGGATATCTGCAGAGGTTTATAGGAAAAATTGAGCCATAAAAGGAACATTTTTTCCTGCTTCCAACTCCTGTAACAACTTATATACTTTATCCAGTTATAAAATATGCAGATTGGTGGCAGTTACTTGGACTTTTCTCAAAGACTGAAGCAATGTCTCAACCATTTAAAAAATAATAGAATTGATCTGCAAATCAGTGTGCACTTTATTTATAGTTAAATGCTGCCATATGAATGTCATCCAATATCCTTTGGTTCTTCCTCTAAAGGAAGTAGTTCAATTCTATATATGATTGCCAGTCTCAAAATTGAAAACCATAGTCCTACACTTTCCACTTTGTTTCCAGGCACAGTTATATGTTTAGAGCTGCTATTCACCAAGTTATTAATATATACTTTTACTGGGATAGAGATAGTTGAGTGAGTAAGGCACTGACTCTGCACTTGTCAAAGTAGTTAAAACTTCAACACCACTTATGATTTCTGAATCCACTTTTGAAGTGATCCCTGAGCACAGATCCAAAAGTATGTCCTGAATCTCACTAGGTGTGACACACTCCACTCACACACACACAGACACACAAATATACTCACATGTTTTGAGCTAGAGGAGCTCAAATACTTAGCATATACTTTGCTTGCAGAAAGCAAGGGTTTTTCCAGATATTACCTAGTACCCTGGTCAACTGCATGAAAGAGTGATACAGATTTTTCTTTTACTTGGTTTACAAAAGTCAAATCAAAATAGATTAAATATCTTGATATCAGATCTGAAGCCTTCAGATACATGGATGAAATTATAAAGAAACATCCCACGATATTGAAGCTTAAAGCATCTTCAAGGAAGAATTACCACTGTCCAATAAAGTGGAAGCAAAGATAAACCATGGAACTCCATTAAACTTAGAAGCATTTGCATTTCAAAATAAATGATGACTAAAAACTGGGATAAAACACTACCCATGGAATTGGATAAATGATTAACCAAGCACCCTCTTGCTAAGAGTTTAACATCTATGGTAGTATATACAGTAGAGTTTAGGGAAAAAAATCCATTCTAAAATGGGAAGATGAGATGAACTTATATTTCTTAAAAGAAGAGATTGAAACTGTCAAAAGGTACACGAAAAAAATTCCAGAATATTAGTTATCTGGGAGATGCAAATAAAAATATCAATGAAATATTATTTCACACCACACACTCACATCTATCAAGAAAAACAAGTGCTGGAAAAATATTGCACAGTAATATTGCTTATGTGGGTGATGGGGACTCTCATTCATTGTTATTTGGAAGCTTGATTGGACAAGGTTTTTGTTAAGCAATATGCACATTCCTGCAAAAAATAGAAATTTAGCATTCATATGATCCAGCAATACCACTCCTAGGAACATAGCCTAGGTCACAGTAGTCGGCAATTCGAGGCTCGTGAGCCACATGGGGCTCTTTACACTTTTTAATGCCGGCTCTTCTGTGTGCCTGGCAGCTGCTCCAAGAGTCAGGACTCTGGGGCAGTCGCTCCAGGAGGAGAAAAATCCTGACTTCGGGAGCGACTGCCCAGCACACGGAAGAGCCGCATTAAAAAGTGTAAAGAGCCGCTTGTGGCTCCCGGGGAACCGCAGCTTGCCGACCACTGGGGCCTAGGAGTCCCAAAGTACAGTGTAGAAAAGTTCTCTTAGTGGATAAAAACAACTGTGATACATCTTCCCAATGGAGAGCTACCCAGTTGTTAGGAAAAATGAAGTCATAAATTTTGCTAATACATACATAGAAGTGAAGAGTATTATGCAGGTCAAAATGAATCAAAAAGAAAGCGATAGATATAGAATGATTGCACTAATTTGTGGAATGTTAAAAAAAGATAATACAGCAATATATATATAGAAATAATAGAGACAAAGGTATAAAAATCAGTGTCTAAAGAGGGAGGGATAAATAGAGAAGATAAAAGAGGAAGGGGAGGGAAAAGAAAGAAAGTGAAGGGAGGAAAAGATAAGGGAAGGAGGGGAAGAGCAGGTAGGAGAGAAGAAAATAAGGGAAGGAAAGGGAAGGAAGGGAAAAGGAGGGGATGGGAAGGGAGAGGAAGGGAGAGAATATGTTTGCCATACAGATAGGCAAGGAAGAAAACTGGGATATTAATGATAGGAAATGTGCATTGGTGAATGGTTGCGTTTGGACATTGTATGTCTGAACTCCATCATTAACAACTTTGTAACTTGTATTTCACAGTGATTAAATAAAATAATTTATTTAGCAAATAAATAAATAAATAAATAAATAAATAAATAAATAAATAAATAAATTGACTCTAAATCCAGAGCTGGAAATAGTTCTAGAGTACTGCTGGCTCTGTGTATTAAAACAATAGTAAAGTAATTAAAGCAATAAAGATAAATCTTATTTAACTTTTTTCTTGGTTTTGTTTTTGAATAACCCCCGATGATGCTCAGAGGTTACTGCTAGCTATGTGCTCAGAAGTCTTTCCTGGCTGGGGATCAAAAATCAAGCCAGGGGATTCAACTGCAGTCTTTCCTAGGTCAGACATTTGCAAGGCAAGTGGCCGAATATTGTAACATGGCTCCAGCCCTCTTATTTAAATTTTTTAAAAGATTTGTAATTTTATCCCAATATGTGATATAGCTTACTCATTGTGTTATGTACAATTAACCCATTTTGGTTACTGAATATTTATTTACACTAATAAAATTAGATAGGACGGTTTATGATCATATCTAGTAAAATAAATTTACTGATGAGTAAAATCAGATATTTGAAACATATTTGAACTAGTTACTCATCACTTTGTCTAAGTTCTGTATAGAACAAGTATACTGAGGACACTAATCACATAAATCAGAGGTTTTGTCTTCATCTAAGGATAAGCCATTTTTTTATTCAGAACCACTGGTCATCTTTAATAATACGTCATAAAACTCTGTCAAAGAATAACAAAACATCTTGCCAAAACTTAAAATTTTTGAGAAAAAAAGTAAAAAAAATATGATAAAGGAAAATAAAAGTACTAAGTATAAGACCAGAAAATTTATACTTAAGTGACTTAATAATTGACTCTTTTTCATGTGAGTTTTCTAATTAAAATTGCTATCAAACTGTTGATTTGACCTAGATAATAAGCTTCATCTCTGAGTCAGTAGGAGTACATTTTTTAATTTCACTGTCTAAATGTTCATATTAATTTCACTATTTAAAAACCATAAGCGTGCACTCTATTTCAGCTTTGATACAGAAATAATGAAGCTATTTTGAGTTTTTCCAAATATCAAATGTTTGAATAATAATGACTGTTGGATATAAGTGTTTTATTTTTTCATCTATACCAAAAAGATTATTTGTACTACTTATGATCCTAGAGTTAATAAGTAATGTCTTTCTTTTACTCTTTTATTTTTCCCAAAGGGGAAGATATTGTGCAGTACTTGAAAGGCAAACAGGTCATTTCTAAATACTTGGACTTACTTATATTTCAATGGAAAGATCCATTACTATTCACATACTGAGATGATGGTATTACTTTTCTAGGCCACCTTGGAAATGTTGAGGAATTTTTAGGGCCTGATATTTATGCTTAGTAGTTTCAGGTTCAAATAATTTTTACCTGCATGCAAGACATGAATATTAACTCTTGCTACTACCTATCTAATTTTTCCCAAGCCTCTATTTTCTTAAACTCTCAAATCTAAAATGATTGCATCCACCTATATGCAAGATTAGTGAAATATTTTTCAAGTGAGTACTGTTCTTTTCTATGGCTGTTTGATTCCCATTTTACCCAAACATAGTGATAAGTGTGTTCTAGTCTGCTTACCTTCAGTTCTGTTATACAATTTGCAAGTTTTCAGGCTTCACTATTTCAGAGGAAGATCATTATTTTTATATTAAGTTAGTACTCAAATAGTCAGTTAATAATGCCCCTAGCAAAAATAAAGATTTTGATTATCATATTTCAAAAGATTTTTCTGTGTATATTTGTTTAATTGAATGCATATATGTGTATAAAATATATACCAGTAAAATGCTATTCTTCTTTATTTATTTGGTATTTGGGTCACCCCTGGCAGCATTCAGGGGTTACTTACTCCTGGCTCTGTGCTCAGAAATCTCTTCTGGAAGACTCAGGGGACCTTATGGGATGCCAGAAATTGTACCCGGGTCTGTCTTGAGTCGACCCCAACACCTTATCACTATGATATTACTCTGGCCCCTGTACTGATAAAATTTTTATAAGTCCATAGAAAAAGAAAAGAACGTTAATCAAATCGAATAATTATGAGATTACAAAAATTTCAATTTTATATTTAGAAATAGCTGCACAATTCTCATATATTGATGCAATAAAATCTGCGTTATTCTGTAATGATGCTGATGAATATAAATGATGAATTATGGATGCTAAAAACCCCTTTGAAATACATTTCCTTGGCATTGGGTTATTTGGGCTTATAACTCTATCTGCGCTGCATTCAGTAATTGTTATGTTAGATTTAGGCCCATGTCAATAAATTTGTTGGTGGCTCATAATCTCTATAAAGACATTTTCTCACATCACATTTGGAATTTGGAATACTAAAATATAAGACTTAAAAAGTACAAAATCTTAGAGTGCTGCAGCATGCATCATATAGATGATATAGTTAAGTAAGACAACTTGGCCTGAATCATGGTTTCTATATTGTTTTCACTGATAAAACAAAGTTTAGACTTTTTGATGCTCAACCTTTTCCTTTTTTAATATATGCAGAAGTGATATTAAATGAACATTAAAAAGAGAAACATATTATTAGAATTACAATAAAGATATTAGCATCTCAGTAATTAAATTCTGGGAGAAAACTGCATAGGTTGAAGCAAAACTTTGTTTGAAAGAAATAAAATTGATTAACCTCATTCCTCATTTGGAGACTGAAATGAAAAAATAAAAATAAAGAACACTAACATCTCACCAAGCAGCAATAATTTTTATTCTTTTGTGAGCTTTGCCCAGATCAAGTCAAGCTGCCATAGCAACTACAGACATGGGTAAGTTGTATTCAGAATAATTTTTCCTGAAATAAATCCATGACCTATGAATATTTATAATGTATGACAAAAACAACTTAAGTATATTGATCAACCTTATGATAAGAACATCGATTACTGACTAATGGTAAAGCTCACTGTTTAACAGAGATAATAAATAATGTAAAAAATACTTTCCAGGTTGGTACAGCCAAACAAATACTTGACTGGCTATTGCTGGCATTGACAATGGAAAGAGGCCAATAATCAAATGATTCAGTAGACCATAAAGTAGCAAAAGCAAGGGGAAAATGATTCCTTGGGGCTTTTAGGAGAAATACATCTCAAAAAATGTGAATTTAATCCAGTGATACCTCTTCAGATTTCAGAATTGCAAAGTAATTATCATTTTAAATAATGTATATGGTAATTTGTTAACTCAGCCATAAAAACAGAATAGGAAAACAAGTGGATTCAGTTAAAAGAATATTGGGACTAGATAATAACTAAAATGACTACCCAAATAACATAAGATGTGAGGCTCTAAGTTTGACTACATGATGCCTGTCTCCAGCACTACAGGAAATAAGTCTGGGGGTTGCAAAGTACCACCAATGGTCATAAACCATTGAACTAGTGAATCAGCCCCTCTGCCCACAGAAGTTTTAGATGTGTTTCTTATTAAAAAAAAAGTCTGCTCATGCAAAAATAAAAACATATTATAGAGATATGAGAAATATAGTTCAATGAGGAGGAACTCAAGAGAATATTTGTATTTCTTCAGAATACTGGAAATGAGTAACTTTATCTTTCATTTCTAAATAAAACACCTAAATATCTTCATTCGATTAAGAATTAATAACCTCAGTCTTGAGAGAGAGAATTCAGGTAAAATATTTTGACCCTCTATATGATCAGTCCTGGGTAGGTGGATACCATCACATGTGGTCTCCAAGCAAGAATAACTATGATCCCTGAACATAGAACCAGAAGTGAGTCCTGACCACATAATGTTATAAAATCAACTCTCCAAAATAGAGAAAAGCATTTTCTTAAACAAAAGATAAATGGACTGAGGCATGCAATAGCAAATAATTAAAGTAATAAATATAACAAAAATTTATAGTTTATAACTTTTTTTTCCTGACCACAAGCAAAGAGTAACTGAAAATGCAAAGTGAGGTGCTCTAATTTTATCTAGGCTATTCAAATTCTTTGTAACATACATAGAAAATTTTAAGTCACACTTTAGTCATTTATTTTGTTTAAATACTTATCTTATAAATACTTATTTTTCTTTGAGTTTGTTTTTTTTTCTTTTAACACACAATAGTGTTCATAGTTTACTACTGACTAAACTAAAGAAACACTTCTGGAGAACTCTGTGAACCATCCTGGGTTGGGTGCATGCAAAGAAAATTTCTTACTCACTGTACTATTGCTCCTGCCTCAAGAAACACTTAAAAAGAATGTTATTGATGACAAAGGGCAGGAATGAGAGGATAAATAATATTTTGATAGCCTATTTATATTTTAAATTTAAATATTTATTTTAACAATCATTTAATTGATCAAAACATTCAATTCATCCAAATGGCCCCCAAATAATATGTAACCAAGCCCCTTTTTATATAAATTGTACACGAAGTACATACATATATAGTTTGCACTATACAAATTACATATTAATTTTGTGTAGTACATACAAGAAAAATAGTACTTTTCCATTTTCCATGGTTCAAATTTTGTACTAGTTTCATAACACTATTTAATGCTATATAATTACAAGTGAAAAACCACAACAGATTTGTCAATTTTGCTTTTAACAAATAACACAATTTAGGATAATGTGACATATTTTCATAAAAATTGTACAATTTTCATAAAAATATAGGTGCTGGGGCCCATAGATATTGAAGATACAAAAGACAACCAAGTATTCTTTTTTTTCTTTTTTTGTTTTTTGGACCACTCCTGGTGACATTCAGAGGTTACTCCTGGCTATGAGCTCAGAAATAGCTCCTGGCTTGGGAGACCATATGGGATGCTGGCTAATAGAACCGCGGTTCATCCTAGGCTAGCGCAAACAAGGCAGACGCCTTATGCCCTGTGCCACTGCTTCAGCCCCCAACCTTGTATTCTTAATGCAACTCACTTTCATTTCTTGAAGAAACTGAGTTTATTATCTAAAGGCAAATAAATCCATGCTGTAAAAATTAGAAAAAAGTATCTTAAATAATATTTTAAAGACTATACTTAAAATAGCAACATGTGTTGAACTTTAATTACCCTATCACCTATTTAATTTAAATTAAATTCTAAATTTAGTAATTTAGAATTACTAAGTTCTCTGTGTAGTTGCTCAGGAAGAAGAAACAAAGAGCCTAAGAGTTTCCATAAACTGAGGACTTGGTGGAGAGATCAGGGATAAAAAAAGAAATCTATATAACAATAACCAGATGGAGGAAAGATATGCAGAGGTGGAGAACTCTGGAGATTTGAATATAGTACTATGTAAATCTTGAATTCAATTTCTAACATAACTGTAGAATAAAAAACACTCATGCTAAGAATGAACCACAAAAAGTTTTGGAATGGGAAATGCCTCAAGTATACACAGCATTGAAAAAGTCTATATTTCCACAAGTCACAATGGAACACTCATTAGTTGGACATTAGGTAGAGTAGGCAAATAATTTTAGTATTAGACTAGAAATTAAATCTTGAATAAGCCAATGCCAGTTACTTAAATGAAAGATTTCATTTTTTTTAAAGTTACAACATTGAATATATGAATAAAAATAAGAAAATATGCAACAATCAACAAAGGATAGTGCATTATAGTTGCAGTCTTTGAAAAAATATAATTAACTGGTGTGCAAAAAAGCAGGGCCTATTAAATACAGCAAATAACTCACCAGAACCAGGTATACATATAAGTATATATGTATATAACAAATATAAATATTAGATAAATGGATAATATATTAAAATGTTTCAGAAACATATATTCTGTGTTACATAAAATAGAGAAAATATTGAATATAGCTGATATTTAAAAATATAAAGTAGTCCTAAAATTTCACTCAGGATTATTTCACAATTTCATTATTGCTGAGTGAAATAAGTCAGAGGGAGAGAGATAGACACAGAATATAGAATCATCAATAGGTTTTTAAGAAAAAATAAGAACATTATTATAATACCCAGAGACACTAGAGATGAGCACTGTAAGGACAACATACAATATGAAGTTCACCACAAAGATTGGTGAGTGCAGTTAGAGTAACTACTACACTAACAATTATCATGACAATTTTAATGAATGGCAGTAGAATGTCTATCTAGAATGCAGGCAGGGGATGGGAAGGAGGGATGGGGACATCAGTGGTGGGATGTTGCAATGGTGAAGGGGATGATTCTGTTTATGACTGAAACTCAACTACAATCATGCTTGTAGTCATGGTGCTTAAATAAAATATTTTTTTAAATAGAAATGATTGAACAATTGTAATACGTTGAATTAAATGTGGATAATTCTAATTAAAAAGTAGTCCTTAAATATGCAATACAATCTTAAAATATAAAAGCTGCATTTTCTGATAAAAAAGACTCCACTGTAAATTTTTCATGCTCAACGGTAGATTAGACATTGTACCATAGATTAACAGTTCATTTTCATGGAAAGCAGTACAAATAGTTCTAGCAAAGTCAGCAAACTAGAATTCAAAATGTTGATTAGAGCATGAGAGTAAAACAAATCCAAGTGGATTTAAATGTAGGCAATTCAAATCTCTAAAAATGAGGGCAGAAAGAATACAACTGACTAATGTAAAACATTCCTAATTTGAAGGTCTGCAAAAACAAAAGTGTATTGAGTTCTATGAATCCAGATTAATAAAATATTCAATTTTATGCACAGCCAAATAATTTAAATATAATCCAGATTAGTTTAAATGCAGTCATTGGGGAAAATGTTAGATGCGTTTCACAATAATATGGTTAAGAAAACAATGATTTTTTTTTTAGAGACAATACAACCAAGACAACAGGGAACAACATAATTAACTAAAGTGGGTTGGTGAGCATCCTCCCAACAGGGTGTCTTGAAACAAGCATAAATACGTTTTTAAAAGATTATATAAAACTAACATAATTGCAAAAATATTAGACAATTTATCAGTCAAAATTATGCAAAATAATTCACAGATAGAACAAAAGTTATGTAAAATTGCAATCTGGATCTATACAAGTGAGTGAAGATACTTTAGCAAATATGTTTTATTAATATATGTCACATTATCCTAAATTGTGATTATTTATGAAAAGCAAAATTGACAAATCTGGTGGGGTTTTTCACTTGTAATTATATAGAAGTAAATAGTGTTATGAAACTAGTACAAAATTTGGCTATGGAAAAATGGAAAAGTACTATTTTTCTTGTGTGTACTATGCAAAATGAATATGTAATTTGTGTAGTACAACATTATATGTATATACTTTGTGTACCACAAAGAATATGTGTACTATATTAAGTCAGATTTAAACAAAAGAACAGCAGGTTCCATTGTGGTATATGCCTAATACTAAGAAATAGCAGAGCTATGCTTGAGGGCAAATGTTTCCTTGTACAAGCACTTTAGTTTAACAATTACTATATCCTGTAAATACACTGGATATAAATCTGCATATTTATAAAGCAAGATGATTATTCTATCTTTACTTTTGACACATCAACTGACTTTCCTCCCTTTAACAAGATTTTTATGCAACCCTGCATACATTGCTTGGAATCCTATAAATGCTAACAGGTTAATGACTTACAGATGACAGTCATCAAATATTTAAAAACTCAAAAACAGAAACAAAATAATATGGGTATAAAATGTGTGGAAGCACATGCTTCCAAACACACACACACACACACACACACACACACACACACACACACACATATATATGTATATATGTATATATGTGTGTGTGTATGTGTGTATGTACTCTGAATTTCACAGTTTACCCATCATAACAAACTTTATTATTAAAAATAGAATATCATGAACCATGAATTTTTAATAACTGCTACAACCACTCCCAGAATGACCAAAAATGGTTAGAATCTAGGTGATGCCTTGGGTCTAGAAATCAAGTCCACATCATCCATTGCCTTCAAATAAGTATCATGTTTATTAATAGTTTGATGCTATACCAATGATTTCCCAGGTTATTCATAAAATGTTATTTAATGCATGATATTTCAGTACTAATTTCATCATCAGTGTGACCTTCCCAATTTCATTGTCTCCAGTTTTCTATAGATATTCTTAAGCGTGCATCCTTAGCAGGCACAAAATTTTTACTTCATATTACTTGTTACTACACAAAGGTTAATGTAATTTAAAAAACATAGGTCAATAAACCTCATTGTCTGATTATTGTTAGATCTCACCTACACCATGAATTTTAAGTGATTATTTTACTTGATTTTAGCAAATGACTTGACTCACTTTATTTTTCTCATCCTTGATTTTTTTTTCCCTTTTGCATTTCAATAATCAAACCTATGTAAAACTGGGTTAAGGAAATAAGTCTAATAGTTGAACATTTAACTCGCATGGAAATATCCAGAATTAAATTCCTCAGAACTGCAGGCCCTCTCCATGCTTAGAATCACTGAATATGTCCCTGTAAGACCTATTTCCACCAGGCTGATAGGTGGAATAGGACTATCAGGTTTAGTTCTTTTACAAAAACAAAAGACAAATATATGCAACTTTGTGACATCTTAATTTCTTATCCAAAAAAGAGATGAATGAACATTTTGAGGCTAATAAAACAAAGTAATGTAGATGGCATAAAAATAAAATAAATAAAAATCATAAATTCATTGATATTTAGCCAATGAATTCTATTAAAATAAGGTATTTCAGTGACAAGAAAAGTTAAAACAACACCAATTACATTATTTATATAGTACATATTTTGCAAGACATAAAATTGATGGTATCTACTTCTTTCTTCCTACTTATCAGTATCTCAGCTTTCCTATATTATATTTACCTATTATGCTTTCAAAGTAGATGATTAGGGGCTATAAATAGAATAGGTGATAAAACCTGGCAGAATAGTGAATAATGTATTCAATAAAGTTTTTTTTTAACTTTTGGATAAATAAAGTAAAATCTTTCAAATAGAATTTTATTTCCATTCTTTGCTATGCCTGCTATAACTTTTCAGCAGAGAAATGTTTTTACTGATCCTCAAAATAGAAACATGACCTGAGGTACTCCAAATTCTTATTTATTGATAGAGGGACTTATTTTATTGGACAGTTGTTCCTGATTTCTGTGAAGCTTTGGTTTTAGACTTGAAAGCAGGATGAAATTGCAATCCATTTATAGACCATATCTATTCAGGTGAAAGAAAATTATTTTGACTCTGCTTAGCAATTCAGACACTAAAGAAAGCTAAGTGTAAAGCTATTACACTGAAAATTTCTAGATTAGTTGAAATGATCCTCTTTTTAGATACTACTGTGGGGCATTTGCTAATAATTTCAAATTGGCCCAATCTGTATATTTTTGTTCTTCTCAAAATACATATTAATGACTATTAGATAAAGTTAAAAAAAGATAATATAGAAGCTCTGCTTAAAATAATTGTGATTTTTTTAGATTTAAATGTCTGAAATTGGCCTAAAATTAACTTTAAAAAGATTAAAGGAAAATTGAATATTAGCTTAAACATAATGATGTGGTTTTCTTTCCATCTTTTGTAACTATGTGCAAAAAAAGTTTTTCCTCATAGAGCTAGGAAGCACAGATAATTGTATAAAATACTGCATATTTTATATAGATACATTACTGAATAAGTCACTTGTAAATTGTTAAATTTATGCATTTTTGAATATGTGAATGCCATCATTTCTATATGCATATGTATATGCTCTCTATATGTTATAAAAATTACAGGACATAGGATATTATAATGATAAGGGTTATAATTAAACAACTTTAGAAAACATAAAGTAAATTAGTTATTAATATATGATTTACTATTAGTTCTTTTAGTATTTTGAAGAATCTTTACATTTGATGGCATAAAATATTTGGAAAAGATTTAGTTCATTTTATTTTTTGAGTTTTGAGCTTTGGGTATTAATAAAGGCAATACATCATATTCGTAACATTTGGAATATTGTTGTCAGTCTTTTTGCATTTAAGAAAATAATAAAGTTTGATTTATCTTGAATTTATTTACCTTTTATATTTTAAGGGAATCCTATTTAAAATTTAACAGTTGATAGTTACAAAATGATAATGAAAATACTTACTTCATTTTATTTATGAGTTTTGAGCTCTGAGTATTAGCAAATTCAATATCTCATACTAGTAAGATTTGAAAGATTTTCTGTCAATCTTTTTGCATTTTAGAATATAATAAAGTTTAATTTATCTTGAATCTCTTTACTTCTATATTCTAAAAGAACCCTATTTATACCTTCACAATTTATAGCTACACAATGATATTTTTATTTTGTACTTATTTGGAGCAGAATTATTCAATCTGTTGAATATAAACATATTCTGCTATTCAGTATTCTTCTACAGGTTCTCAAAAATCCAATCATGTAAATAGTTTTCTATTCAATGTTTGTATGCATGTGTGTGTGTGTTTTACAGTGTATTTACATCATAGCTATTTACTATAACAGATACTTTCTTGTATTTCGGCTATTGGACTTCCTGTAGCACACTTTTATTTAAGCCATGTCAAATTTTGAAGGCATGTGGATTTTTCTTGATTTTGTTTATAATTTGTAGCCTCAGCTGATTTTATTCTTAGTAGAGAGTTTTCTTAATTAGCTCTATTTGTTAGACAATGTATTTCCAAGGAAAAATATTTAAATTACAAAGTCTATGATATTTGAATATTGTGCAATCATTTGACACTCTGTTGCTATTAACAATTTTTTCTAATACATTAACAATTGGTAGAAAACTTTGTTCGGATATGCATAACAAAATCTTTAATTTAAAGCAAAATTTATTTTGTTTTAGTTTGGTTTTTGAGCCACACACGGTGACGCTCACAGGTTAATCCTGGCTATGCACTCAAAAATCAATCCCAGCTTGGGGGACCATATGGGAAGCCAGGGAATTGAACCGTGGTCTGTACTAGGCTTACTATTTGTGCCACTGCTCTAGCCTGAAGCTTAAGAAAATCGTTAATTATTAAACGTGACTTGGACACAGTATAGGGAAAAATTTTAACGTGTTGGATCTATAATTCGGTTAGAAAATATGAGTGAAATATCCAATTTATAATCTAAGCACAGTCAAGATATGATTTTGATCTAAATTGCTATTACTCAAAATATAAACTAAGAAATAAAAACGGCATTGCTATATTTTAAAGCAATCAACTTAAACTGTTTCAAAAATAATATGAAGTCACATTGTATGTATTAATTTATGTCTTAGGATTTCATTGTTATAACATCACACCCAAAATTATAAAGCCAAGATTGCTCAATCTCGGCCCAGTCATTCCTTAGAAGCATTCTTGAGATATTAATAAGGCAAACACATAATATATTTTTTGTTTTGTTTTGGGGCCACACCTGCTGATACTCAGGGGTTACTCCTGACTATGCGCTCAGAAATCGCTTCTGGTTCAGGGGATCATATGGGACCCCAGGGATCGAATGGAGATTAGTCCTGGGTCAGCCGAGTTGCAGGGCAAATGCCCTACTTCTGTACTATCGCTTCAACCCCTGAATTTTGACTGAAGCCAGAGGGTAGAATTATCACAGCTAAAATAGACTAGGAATAGTCTATCTTTTGGGTAATATGTTCTCTTACATGATATCCTAAATCACAAAATTCTATGTATTTATCTTTCTTTCTATTGGAAAATGGCATGTGGGATGTCTGACACATTTTTATAGAGATGGTAGAGATTTGGGCTATAAATTGCAAAGTGTGGTTTATTCAGGATTTTGGAAATGATGAAAAAAGTTCGAGACTTGCCATTTCATTCTAAAATAGAAGACTTTGAGAATGGTTGGTCTTTATTTGTTGAGAGTAAGGTTAATAATAAATCGCTATTATTGATTGTAGGCTGACTTTCAGAAACATTTATGAAGAGAATTTCACTGATTTTTAATAAATATAGACTACAGTAGTTTCAATGGTATGATTTATCTAGCCAAGGAAAACTATTTCTTCTAGAATACTTGGAAATTTGTCACATCAAAGATTATTATACATCCAACAGTTATTTTATGCCCAACAGTTTTATTTGTCAACAAATATTTTGATTTCTAAAATGTTATTTGATATTGTTATACCTGAAGACTCTAAGTGGATTCCACAATAACTGGATTCCAAATTTTATTTATTCACTGTATAAAATTAGGCAGAGAAGAGAGAAAAATTCATAATATTAAATAGTGTATCATTTTGATTTTTTATTTTACATAATATAGCACAAGTGTCTCAGTTAAGTATGATCCACAACCATAATGAAGCTCCATTTTTCAATAAATATGGATTTCAGCAAGGCCATCAGTGGAGTCTGCAAACAAACTTTTGTGCTGGATAAATGTTTTTCGTTGTATTAAAAAGCTTTATAAAATGGTAATGATAGCGGGCAATTTAATTTATAGTGTTCGGTTTTTAATTCATAATGTTTCTAGTTTTGTGGAACTTGTATATAACAATTAATTATGACAATAAACTGTTGAGATAAATTGAAAGTTGAATAACAGACCTAGCTTGCTCTTCTTTTAAAATGAGAATCAGTAAGTTGAAAATACCAAACTCTCCTAAGAATCTTAATTAATGTGAAATTGTGAGACCAATCATTTAAAATACATTTTCTCTTCTTTATCTCTCAATATATTTAACAGTTGACTAAGACTATTTCATGCATGATGGGTTTTTTTTTTTTGGGAGGGACTTTGGGGGTCACTTCTGATGATTCTTAGGAAATCATGATTTTCCAGAGATTGAAACTGGCTCTCCCTCCATGTAAAGCATGTACTTAGTATATTGATCAAATTTGCCAGCCTTCAAATAGTCTTTAAACAACAATACCAAGTTATATATAATTGCCAAAAATGTTATTAGTAAGAATAAAAAATAAAGACTAGCTAAAATTTAAGTGATTAAATTAATGACTAATGCAATTCCTAATCTGTATGATGGATTACAAATAAGATTAAATTTGAAGAGGTTTTGAATTTGGCAAAAATGGTACACTTTATTTTTAGGCAAAATTCTCATGGAGAACAATTAAAAAGTTGGAAAGAATATATATATATACATATACATATATATTCACACATTTGTATTTCATATAGTAATTACTGGAGCCAGTAAACCTTTGCATGGAGGGTATTTTGAAGGAGAGGAAAGTAAATAGAAGCTAATATGCAAGTACAAATGACTTCTCAGAGGATTCAAAACTTGAGTGTCTTCAATAAACATTACAAGTTTTTAAACTCCACATTTAGCTTCATCACACTCTAAGCAACATATGTAAAATACATTGTTTCACAGAAATTGAAACCAGTGTCAAATCATTGCCACATCTTTATTAACATTCCTGCCATTGTTCTGGGATCCTATTAGGAGAAAAAATAATCTATTTGGAAAAATCGTTGCAATTTAGAAATAAATATTATTTTTATGTTTTACATCATATGCAATTTATTTCTTTTATTATTAGTTTTTATTCATTTATGTATTTATTTATTTAGTTTTGGGTCACACACAGTGGCACTCAGGGTTTATTCCTGACTTTATGCTCAGAAGTTGCTCCTGGCAGGCAGGGTGGTCATAGGGGATGCCAGGATTTGAACCATCATTTGTTTAAATCAGCTGCTTGAAAGGTAAACACCCTACCACTGTGCTATCTCTCTGGTCCCTATTTTTTCTTTTTAAATTATAGTTCAGGAAACATGGTTACAAGTATGTTAAGTTTTATTATTTTTTGTATATCTTTACTCTACCTCATCATGATATTATTCTTATTTTATTCCTAATCAAAATTTTCATTTATACACCTCTTTCTCTACATTTCGTGGCAATTATATTTTGCTAATTCAAGCCAGTGTTGCTATCCATTGATTCTGTTTTTATTTTATAAGTCAGAGGGAAGAGAAATATTATATTATCTCACACATTTGTGGAATATTGAAACTCATTTTATAATTCTTTGATGTAAAACCATTTTATTTAGAGATTATGAGGGAGAATGGGAGAGAAAAAGAGAATGAGGGACAGAGACACTGAAACTACTTTTATTATTAATAAGAAAATTAAAGCTATAAATTAAGAATCACCATTTTTTAAGTGGAGAAGTTTTATTTGGAGGTACTTATGATGATGATGGTGGTGGATAAGAAATAATAAAAAAGAAAACATTCAAAAGAGAAAACAGACTTCTTTAAACATAGATCAACCGACACCAATACACATCCCATAATTAAATTTGAAAGCATGAAAGACCACATCTGAAGAAAGAAGATGTGATGACATGTACTGAGACATGACATAGTCAAATGTTTTTAATTTAATAAAATATAATAGTAACTGTTCTCAACTATTTAAGATATCATATATAAAATTTATAATGGATTGATATTCAAGGAAATTATAAATGGGACAAAATTTCAACACAGAAATGACAGCAATACAATGGAAATATATTGAAGTTATATAGCTGATTAACTTAATAATGAAGTGAGTGGTTTTAATAGCAGAATTATGAGACAATATTTGTTTACTTTAGAGGAAAACATCAGATTCAAGAACCAAAAATTATGGAAAATATATAGAACACAATGAAAGTATAAAATTGGGAAATCACTAAGATATGTGTTAATTCAGTTGCCAAGCAGTTTGGAGATAATAAAGCAAAAA
>PVKC010002368.1:0-43826 GCA_004027635.1 Crocidura indochinensis
TTCCTTCCTTCCTTCCTTCCTTCCTTCCTTCCTTCCTTCCTTCCTTCCTTCCTTCCTTTTTCTTTTCTCTCTTCTCTTAATTGTTTTTGATGGAGGGATCACACCCAGTTGTGCTCAGGGTTTACTCTTTGCCCTGTGCTCTGGGATTCCTGCTAGCGACTCAAGAAACCATGTCAGGTAGAGGAGGGACCTGGGTCAGCTACATGCAATACAAATGTCCTACATTGTTCACTTTGGTCTTCCTCTCTCCCTGATTTTCATTTTATTTATACATGTTCTGTAAAATGTTTTACGTTAGTGCAATAAGTTCTCTTTTTAGAAATTTCTATTCATTTCTCCAAAAATAATGTTTTATCCAGAACATCTTCAAAAAATAATGAAGTGATGTTAAAGGTAAGGTAGCAAAGTTTGGAAGGTTCATTTGCAATACCACCACAGCATTTTAAAGACTTTATCAACGTTTTGATAAAAATTTTTAGAACATAGGTTGATTTGATGAAGACAATAAATCTGCCTAATTCCTTACATGTGATCTTTTCAAAGGACAACCCAGTAATTTTATTTCATGTACATAGAGATAGAAATACTGCAATTCTTTAGATGACAAAATCATTCCTAGTTTGGAAAGGCAAACCTTTAGATGCATGCTAATAAAATATATAATCCCACGGATTTTGCATACAGCTTTTATGGACAAATGTAAAGAATAAAGTATGTGATTTACTCAATTTTATTTATAATTTCATTTTGGTTCATGGCCACATCTGGATGTCCTGAGAGCTTAATCCTAAATTTGGCATCAGGGAACATTTTTACTGGGCTCGGAGACTATATAGGGTGCTGGGGATCAAACCAGAACCTGTGAATTTAAAGGCAACCACCCTGTCTACAATAATATCTCTTAAGTCCCAGAATTTTCTTTTCTGTATTAATATTAATTCTCAGTAACATTGAAAGATAAATGTTAAAATTAATGAACATTGTATTATTTATTATGAATTTTTAAAATTTGAATTAAATTTTATAATATTTAAATAAAATTAATTAAATGTTTAAATTAATAGATTTTAAAATGCATAGATAAATAAGTACATAGATAAATTTATGAAATATATTAGATTATTTTAAATATAAACCAGTAAAACAAAGGGGTGTTGAATGTTCAGACTTTCTAAAGGTGACTATCCCACATTACAAATGGGAATTTCAAGGTTAAATTCATTATCAAAAAGGTCTCATACCCTCTAATGTAAGTAATAGTGAAACATTGGGTTTCAAAATTATTGTCTTTCTTGTCTGCAAGAGGGTCACAAATAATAAAAAATTTCCTAGTGGGAACAAAGGGCTTAGTATATTCTCTGAGTATCAAGTTGATACTACTCAACTTTAAAAACCTTTTGACCTATTCCGTTACTAATATAGAAGCAGAAGGATCTTATGAATGAATGATAATTTATAAAAATAAATGAGAAGTTTCTTTTCCTTTCTTTACATCTCATCATTTATTGGCAAGTTTGGAATAATTTTCCACCAACCACTTGCTGATCAACTCATTTTGATTTTCACATCATACATCATACTTTACTTCAGTCTTATCTTTTTAAGCATTTTGTAAGCTTATATACAAGCATGTGTGATAACTCTTCTGTTTTGCTTTTCCCCAGGATTTTCTCTGCTCATTATTCTCCACTCCTTCACTTTCCTCTCATCATACTTATTTTATTGGTTGTCACAGTTCTGGGATTAAATTATTATCTACTATGGGGTTACAAACCTGACTGTGTTGTACCTATGATCATTTTTATTACACTGGAGACATATCTAGTATTACCACAGATAACACTCAAAGATCTGGGGCACACTTATCACCATTTTGTATAGGGCAGAAAATCTGCCACTGGAAAATAGTCAAGGGCTCTGATGGTGTTTTTGCATGTTCAGTCTCCTCATTTGTTACTTATTGTGCTTAAATTGTTGAGCTAATAAATTTTGTTTTAAGATTAAAATTAGGGGGCCGGGCGGTGGTGCTGTAGGTAAGGTCCCTGCCTTTCCTGCGCTAACCTAGGACGGACCGCGGCTCGATCCCCTGGTTCCCCATATGGTCCCCCGTGCCTGCCAGGAGCGACTTCTGAGCGAATAGCCAGGAGTAACCCCTGAGTGTCACCGGGTGTGGCCCAAAAACCAAAAAAAAAAAAAGATTAAATTTAATGCCAGTATATCAGTATTCTATTTTTTCTTCAAAATTTAACATTTCAAAATATAAAATAAAAGTATAATTTAGTTCTAATCATTTTGTGATAGGCTCATGGAAAAAAAAAACCTGATTATATAATTTTCTCCAAAGCTGTCTGTTGTATGTATAAATCGATAAGTTTCATGTGACTTAAGCAGCATCTATCATGTCATTTTAACAAATCACATTTGTAGTAGATATTAGTACACTATAAATATATGGAAGTTCAATAGATCATTGAAATTTGTACATAGAAGAACTTAGTTCCTAATAACAATTACAGTGACTATAGAGATGAGGGAAGAGAGTAAATGAAAAAGAGTGATAAAAAACTAATTTATGGGTTATCTATAAGATTAGTTGTAGTACATGACAGCACACCTTATGCACTAAACACTTTATTCTTTGAAATTGAGGACATGTCTAATGAGTCATCACTAGCATTATACAAGCTAGAGTTGTTTTTCCAGTAGAGGTAATTACTCTTCTCTGATTCACTCCCACTCTTTTTCAGTTCTGATTCCCTGGGGGATAGAATTCATATAGGCATTGCATGGCTGTCTACTCTGAAGGTTTTATTTTCTTAACAGTGGATATGATCAATAAAAATCACATGCATTTTTGTACCCATATTGTGTTACAATAATATCTTGAGCAGAATAACCTACATTCACATATGGTGATGAAATATTAAGTTAAGCAATGAAGAATATAATCATGAAAAAATACATTTCAGCTTTGCGCTTCTTTTATTTACCTGTCAAATAAGATATTTAGGATAGACTCAATGTCATAAAGTGCATGGGTTTTAAGTTAGCAGTTCTTAAACTAATGCATTCATTTCCATGCAATAAATTTTATATATCAGATTATTTAATATATAAGAAACTTCTAATGCTACCATACTTTAGAAAATAAGTTCCATGCAATTATATTGTCTTTGGATATTACCCACAGGTAAAACAATATTACCAGAATTATTCATATCTGATTTATTCATTATTCTCAAATTATCAACAATGTATACATTCTAAGCAAGAACAGGTGCAACCAGTTGAGGAAACATTAAAATGTCATATCTATGCTCTGTCACAACTGTAAGGGTCTAAGAAAATCTTTGCCTTTATACATTTCCATTATGATTGTGGAATCTAAGTTCAAACTTAATGCTGCTTTGCAAATTTGGTTGCCAGGACATCTGAATTCTAGTCTCTAGTCTTTTTAGTTACTGGATTTTGTAAATCACAAAATCATAATATGATATTTATTAGCATAAATACCCTGTAGGATTTCTGTTGGTTGATGCAAGCCAAAATTTAGACTGTGCTCTCCAGGAATTTCAGAGATAGATGCCAATAGGATGAAATCCTCTGGAGTGTAACATTTTTTTAAATAAGACACTGGATGGTCAAAATGTTATTCTCCCAACAGAAAGCTTTCCTGTATTTAGCCAGTCATACCTCCCAGTGTAGAAAATCATGCTGTGGAATTTGGTAGCATCTACTCAGATGAATAGAGGTTTGTGTCCTGAAGGCTTGGCTGCTGTGAATTGTAGAGCCGTGTAGTGGAAACTTTGAAGTGTTGACATGGAGAGATGTCACAGATCTTTCAGAATTGATAATATGTTTGGTTCAGTGTTTTTAACCAAGATAATATTTTATGCCAATTGTGAACTTCCTTTCTGGATTTGTTGCCTTGGCTGAGCCTTTAGTTACTGCGGGTTGAAAATTAATACACTCAGAAAAATCATGCCTTCGTTCTCTTTTCTCAGTAGCTTCTCTTCCCTAAGTAACAAAATGGTCACAGGAGAGATCAGGTGGAGCGTCAGTTGATTTAGTCTTTCTTATTTGAAATGAAAATGTTTGTTTTCCTGATATCTGATGTCTCTAGCACTACATTTTTAAAAAAGGTTTTATAAGAACCATAAGGTTGATTTAATGCAGCACTGAAGCACATGATTTTGCAAACATAATTCTGATCATGAGAATTTACTGCCCACGGTGATTTGAAGAAATGAAAAAATATGATTTCTGGTTTCATAAAAGAGACAAATACTAAAGTAAAATAAATTCTTTCATATTTATTAAAGACAGTTACTTTTTTGTCCCAAAGCTTTAAGATAACCAATAAATGTCTCTCTTGTGAAATGTCATAGCTTTCTTCATATTCATATGCATTCTGATGCAAGAAAACAACTGAGAAGAATTGGACTTTTGCCTGGGGTTATGGAAAAACTTTTTATTTCAAGATGCTATGGAATTAAAAAGAATATCCTATTGGTTTCTTGCCCAGAAAATAATGCTTCATTTCCTAGTATGCAGTTAGCTGTTCTCTAGTCCCTAAGTCCCAAATCCCAGATGTAACTCAAATACAGTGGTACTCAAGCAGAATTCTGTCTCCCAATAATAAGCCATTGTTTAAGTTGAAAAACACATTAATGAGTGTTAGTTAGTAAGTACATCAATAGTCTATAGGCAAATGAAGAGCAAAGGCATTGTATTTTAAGTAGGTACCCTTAAAGAGTAAATTTGTGACAACTTTCTATTCTATTTTTGCTTATGTTGCCTATAAAATAAAAACATAATTAAAAATCATTCTTACCTGGGATCAAGATTACAGCCAATTCTTTAACATCTATTCTATTTTTACTGTTATTTTATTATTCCCTATTACATTGTAAGACCTAAATTGTTTCCAGGAAGGTATCCAAATTTGGATATTTCACTAGTAATATTATTTCCCATAGCAAGCTATATACAAAGAGTATTATTTTAAGATCATAGGTAAATGCATATGTCTACTTTAAAAATAGGAAGCATCATTATACTAACAGGATATTTTTCTTAATAAGCTTAAACAAAATTTTGAGAATATATAAAAAGTATGCCCTTTTCTATGAGGACACATGAAAAGGTATTCTTAATTTCTTATTGATACTGAAATTCCTTCAAAGCATTATATGATTTATTTACACCAGAAAAAAAGAAAAACTAACCATGTTTGTTTAAAAATATTTTTGCAAGTGTGTGTGTGTGTGTGTGTGTGTGTGTGTGCGCGCGTATGTATAGATATGGTATTGCAATAAAAGTCTACCACTATTTTGTACCCATTTCTGTACAAGATTTAACTAGTTAATAACAGAACTAAAGTGATAATATAGCTGGTAAGGTGCTTAAATTACTGGAACCAACTAGGATTTAATCACTGGTATTGCATGTGGTTCCTCACAAGAAGTGTTTTCTGAACATAGAACCAAGAGTGAGTCCAGAACACTTACAATCAGGGTTCAAAAAATAAATTTAAACAATTATTGGTTATTGTCTTGAAGTCTTTGATAATAGCATTTCCATGTCCACATTTTAAAAAAGTGGTAAGAGGTACAAAGAGAGAACTAGGAAAAACATTTTTGGTATTTCCAGAATTCATTTCTATTTATTTATAGTAGGAGTTCCACTAACAATTTAACAATATTCTTTGTGCTATTGCTTACAATACAGCGAGATAGAAAATGAATTAATTTTCAATGCCAAGTTTCTTCACACTGTAATTGGTATAGGAAACACTATTTTAGGAAGATTTCTGAAGCCAACAGCAGATTTATTAAGTAATGGTAGCAAATGTGCCAAGCATGTGCAATTTTGATGGAGATTAAAAAGACTCCAATTTCATATAATTCTAAAATGCTCTACATGTCTGTACAAGAATTTCTCACAGGCATCTGCACTGAGCAGGTTTTAAAAATAAACCTTATTGTTTTTGCCTTGACTCTTCTGCAATCCAGTTTCATTTCTCAATATACATTTACTTGGAGGTGAGAGGGAAGAATTGACTTCAATGCCTCCTAATCATGATTAGGAACAATGGGGTGAAAAAATGCTTTGAATATCTATACATGCATCTCGGGACCCCATTGTTCTTAGTCAGAACTGGAAGGCATTGCCACCAATAGACCTTTTTGCCTTCTCACCTACAAATAGTCACTATGTTACACAACCTAAACAATCCTGAATCCTTCTCCTTTTGTTTTCCCTGTTTGCCACAAAGTCTACAGAATTCATTAACTCTTTACATCACTGCTATGGCTATACATCCTCCTCTTCTTGTGGTTGTATACTCTTTCATAAACCAATTCTTATTTCAAAAGTGAGTATGGATAATATCAATATGAAAATGTGATATTTCTACACTAACAATTACCATGTCAATGTTCATGAGTTTGAGAAGAAAAATGCCTGTCTCTAATACCGGAAGTGGGAAGAGGAGGAAGAAGAAGATGGCAGGGGGCATTGGGGTTGGGAATATTGCACTGGAAGGAAGGGTTTCCTTTTTATGACTGAAACCCAACTACAATCATGTCTGTAATCACGGTGTTTAAAGATATTATTAAAAATAATGGGGCAGGAGCAGTAGCACAGTGGTAAGGCATTTGCCTTACATGTGTCCGATCTAGGACAGACCATAGTTGGATCCCCCTGCATCCCATATGGTCCCCCAAACCAGGAACCTTTTCTGAGCATCATTGAGTGTGGCCTAAAAACCAAAATTAATTGATTAATTAAGAAAATATGATAGTCCATTTCTATAAAGTGTCCCATTGATCAAAGTGATGGTCTGAGTCTGGCTTAGGCAGATTTTCATAGTCTTATCACCAACCGTACCTTAATTGCCTCACCTCATCTTTACTGACTCATTTTGCATAATCCCCACCAGCTCTTCCAAGTTTTCAGAAATATTGGCTATCTTCCTTCTTAATACCATTCACTTATGTGATCCTTTCTCTCACTGTCTCTCTGTCTGTTTGTTAGTCTTTTTCACACACACATTTCCCCATTCCTTTCATTTGGTTTGGCACTGTTTGGCACTTAGGTTTTCCATATCAGTTTAAATGGAAGGGAAGCTTACTGATATTTCAGCTTGCATCTAGGATTGCTAAAGGTCTATATAAGTCTTCTACTGCTACCAAAAAAATTATTTCAAACTCAGCGGCTTTAAACTACACAGATTCATTCTTCTGAGTATTCTGCTTATTTCAGGTCTCAAATATGTTTTTCTGTGCCAAAACTACTACACTGTAGAGTTGCCCTTTTCCCCTGAAGATTCTAGAAGAAAATTCAGTTTTGATTTTATTGCTCTTAGATTTTTCCTATTTTCATAATTATGGCTTTTTTTTAATCTCTGAAGAAAGTTCTGAGTGATCTGGAATTTACATGATGCCATCTCTCTGACTCTAATATTTCAGCCAGTTGAAGACTAATGCAATATAATCACAGATGTAGATTAGGATGTGGGCATATGTAGAGGCCATATACTACCTCAAACACCTATCTCAATATTATATCCAAAATTCCAATGGGCTTGAGATATTGGTCATTGGAACAAAACATATGTCGCATCTGCGAGACCCTGGATTTGGTTATTAGCATTGCCAGTCCTGGAGGCCAGAATCATAATTGATGTGACTAATACTTGATAACCAACATCTAGCACATTGCCCAGCACAGTGCTTTACTGCATGAATGCTATTTTGGATGCAAGAATGAATTAATCATGTGTAATTATTGTCAGTTTTCAATGGAAATAGAGACAGATAACTCCCATCATGGGGAAAAGTCTCTGTATTAATGACACTGCATCATGTTATTTTGGAAAGATGCACTAAATTGCTTGAACTTCTTTATCCAAGTCATTTCATATTCTTGAGGAAATCAAACACCAACCCTGAATTTTATTTTAGAATGCTTGTTGGTTCTCTCCCACCCCCATCGGAATGAATTTCATAATTATGTATTCAGGACAGAAATATCAACATAAATGGGCTTTCCTGAAGCATGCAGCTGCTATCACTGGTGCTGACTGTAACTCAGACATATGCTGGGTGGCAGCAGATAAGTTTAGAATTAGTTTTGATAGGTAATCCACAAAATAGCTAGACCGCATGCCAGTAATCAAGAATGCACTGTAATTATTTTAATCTGTAATCGGCTCAAAACAGTGCACAAAAGACTGGCAGAGGAATTCTGCAAGCAGTGAGAAAGTTGGTTAATAATTCCAAAGCCATCTCTTTTGTTCCCATATTGATTTTGAATTGTATGACCTTTTCATTCATTCATTCATTTATATATTTATTCATTCAGTGGAATGTGTTAATTACAGTTACAGCATATTTATCACACTAGAAACCAAAGACACTAAAACACTGACCCCCTTCTCAGCACATCTCAGCTCACAGTGAAATCCAACTATGTAAAATTAATAATTATTTTTTATTCTTTCCTTAAACACAGGAAGCCTTAGATCCAAAACTAGAGACAGTTTCTATAAGAAATATAGTTAGGTTTTATTTAAAACAAAGAGGCAAGTCTTTGAGACAAGCACACAATTGCGCCATCACCGCAGTTGTTGCCAAGGTAGCAAGTTAAGTTGACTAAGGAAAATAGTGAGAATGATTATTTTTTCTTAAATCTGGAGAATGAAGGCCATATATTAGGATGAAATAGAAGATAGATTTATGCAAAACAGAATCAGTCCTTAAAACTTCTGGACTTTTGTTTTTCTTCAACATTTTTCTACCATGAATTTTTAAAAAGCTAACATTTTCAGAGTTCAACTGAGGAAACTTTTTATGTTGTTCCACATTCCTGGTTACCAGGAAACTATACTCAGTCCACTAGGAAAACATTTAAAAATGAACAAGAGTAAAGTTTCTTACAGGTTGTATTAAAGGTGGAGACTTACAAGAAACAATAGAATAGAATTAATGAAAACATTTTAAAAGTAAAAATTCAAATATTGAACTAGAGCATAACATTTTAAGTAAAAAGCTTCAGGAATTTTATATGATTCTAATTTAATGTTATCTCTAAGAGTTGTTTTCACAGCAAAAAATAGCTTCTATAATTTTAGGCTGATTGATTGAGATTACCCCATATAAGAAATAGGAGCTGATGGATCATTTTGCTCTGCTTACAATTTATTTATTTATTTAGATTTTTGAGTCACACCTGGCAGTGCTCAGGGATTATTCCTGGCTCTATGCTCAGAAATCGATTCTGACAAGTTTGGGAGACCACATGGGATGCCTGGATTCGAACCACCATCTTGTGCATGCAAGGCAAACACTCTGCTCACTTATTTTATTTTATTTGACTTATTTTTAGATATATCTGGTTATAACTAACCAATACATAAACAATAAAATTGTTTTTCTAATATTGAAATTCAGAGTAGTAAAAGCATCCTGGAAGAAAACACTGAATAAATGAACATTGTTTGATGGAGAATTGTCTTAGAGTCTTTTTATCTTAATTTTAAAATGTTCAGTAATAGGAATAATTACTGCCATCAAGAGCAATGTTTTTGTCGTAGACACGAGTCATAGTTACAGGAAGATAGTTTCTAACCCATAGTAGAACGTTCAACTGAGACATGTTTAAAATGAAATAAAATGCTGCCAAGTAGTGAATGATTATCCCGCTTAGAGAATGTCGAGGTTGAACTGTCATTCAGAAACATGCCCAAATAATTTTAGAAGCTATTTGAGCATCTCAGAAACGGTTGCTTAACTTTATTAAATTTTAACTTGTAGATTTGCAGAGCTTTAAGAATGCACAACATTTAGGTTATGAGGTAATAGCTTCAAGAAACCAATAATTTATACGTACAATCATTGTCGTGGTTTGCATTTTGGAATAAACTGCCATTGGCATAAAACTGATAGAAATGTCCTGACTAAACTCTCTCCAACATGACTTTCATATTTTTCTGGTACTGAGTAATCAGATGCTCTTAAAGTTAGGCTTCAGCTGAAGTACTCAGTACACTTGAGGAGAATGCAGGATAAAAATGACCTTATCTGACCCTTAAATCGCACTTGCTCTGGAGAGATCCTTTCAGGCTGGAAGGAATGATGGCAGTAAGACTATTCAAAGAGAAAATTCATTTTTAGCATATCACTCATGGTTGAGAACATGATTAAAACAAAATTGAGTTACATGGTCTAATCTCCCGATTCCTTCTGGAATCTGTATTAATTCCATTTATAAGTAAAAATGCAGGACTCAATTCTCATTTAAAAAAAATGTCAAGTGTTCAGGTTGACTATTAGTTGATAATCATGGGCTACATTTGTTCTGTTTTACCTTGCTCTTTCTTTCCATTGTTGTCATTGATTGAATTGTTAAAATAAACGCAGCCTGTATTTCCATGCTAAAGTACTATTTCAATAAGTTCAACTTTATTCTTATACCTGATGGTAAGAAGGGATGGTTCCAAAAATGTAATTATACTTGTTAACTGTATGTTTATTTACTGTTTTCTTATTATATAACAAATCCACATGATTATACTATGCATGCTTTTAAGCAATTTTTAGAACTAATGAATCCACATGAGATTATGAAATGTTCTAAACTTTCCTAAGAAGTAGGTATGGTAACTATTAGCTTTATATATTTTAGAAAATGGATTCTAGTTTGTGCTTGTAAAAGAAAGAAAAAAATTATAATCAATCTCAAATTTATAAATTCTCTATTATAATTTAGTACCTACTTCAGTGAATTTAGTCATCTTAATAGAGGCGATTTTTAGTCTGTTTCCTATAACGTTGAAAAAGTTTATATCAGTTTCAAAAACTTCAGGTTTTTCAGGTTGCATTTCTGTGGAATGAAGGGAAAGGATATTTTGTTCACACAGCTTTGCTAAGCTATCATTTGCTTTCTAGCCATGACCATACATGGAAAATGCTTTCCTCAAATAGCTACTTCATCTAAAAAAAATAGCATTGTTCTTTTTGATATATTTTTGCTCCTTTCTCTTAAACCCTTACAGGGTAAAGTCTAGGGAGACTGTAGTTTATAGATAGGGGGTTTGATGAAGACAAAGAGCTTTTCAGAAACCAATAAAGAAATGTTTGCATGCGAATCTCATTTGATGTCAGTAAACTTACTATTTTTTTTTCCTGAGAGCATAGAATTTGACAGAAGTAATAAGAAATATGAATGTATCCTTAAGTGTGAGTAGAAACCAAGATGCATGCCAGAGAACTGGTGAATTTCTTTCCAACAACTTCCCTTGCTTATTCTCTTTTTGGAGCTAGAAATTCTGTTTGCCTAAGGTGTTGAGAGCAAATTGATATGTTAGCCCAGACTCTACATGTTGGTCTAAAGATCAGAGCTCTCTGTGGCTTTCCAGAAATATAACTGTAGATGGAGAATTATTGGTGGGTTGAACTTTTGATTCTGACTTGATTCTGTTATCCCAAATACAATTAGCCTCTGTGTGTGAATGTAGAAAAAGGTAGTGCTAGAGGTGAGGGGCCAATTTAGTATTTCCCAAAGATCCTTTTCTAGGAAATTATTTGATCTTTCAAGAATATACTTCAAGCAAGATGGAAATATAAAAGACTTGAGGTAGTCTGGAACGCCTGCCGAGCTCTTTAAATCACATCTTAAAATCATTATTTAGCAAGAACAATAGAATATACTCATTTGGTATAGCAAATGAAATGGCAAATCATTTTAACATGAATATCATTTTTAACATGCTTTTTCTTCTGCTTGGATCTCATCATTTGAATTTTAAAGTCAGTGGTGTGTGGAAATGTAAAGGAAACAAAGCTTTCACTCAACCATGTATCTGCCTCATACTCTGGAAGAGTAAAGGGCCTTTCACAATGCCAGCCTACAGTGTTGGTGATTCATTGATATAGTAACATTTCTGGGCATAAAGGAGAGGGCAAACACAGGTTGATGTGAAATACACTTCTTTGCCCCTATTATCCGCAAGGATGACCTGAGGGAAAGATATATTCATTTAACAGGCTGATTGTAAGACTATTCAAAAGAGCTGTTTAAATTTTATCTGAGAGAAAAATTCTCATTTTGACAAACCAACCATATAGTTCCAGAGTAGGACGCAGTTTAAAATGTGCATGATATTTTTAATATATGTGAAAATTTAGGTCTGTCAATCATGTTGTTATTTCTATACGAAGATGTCACAAAACTTTTCCCTTAAAGAGCCTGAAATGTGAAGCCATACTCATTAGTATTAATAGTTATTATCTATCATTAGACATCTTGTTGAATCCATCATTTTCACTACTTTTCAGTCATGCTGTCAGAGATGTACCTTCCGGAAATAAAAATGCATACAGTACCAACTAGGACTTTAGCTAATGATACCAACTGTTATGAATATTCCTGGCCAAATTCCTATCTGCCAGGCATGGTGTTAAGTCTTTTACATACATCACCTCATTTAATCCCTATTATGATGCTCTTCTGAAATAAGAAGAAATCGTGGGTTAGGTTCATTTGCATGGAACGATCAGACAAAATGATACATAGCTTGTAAACCTTGACTTTACTCATTCCACTGGACTAAAGGTTCTTGTTGTGTTGTCTCTATTTTTCCTGAACACTTGGTTTCTGGCCTTTTCTATATTTTTATTTGTTCCTTTGACAAGTACTTTTTACTGCTTTCCACTTTATGCTGCTTTTCCAAAAGACTTTTGCTTGGGTCACGGCAATTCTTTCTGCTTATATTTTTCTTTATGCTCGAGGACCCTGTTTGCATCGAAACCATAAAAATATATGATAAACCTTTGGGTGGAAAAGAAAAAAGGTGCTGATGAAAGTGTAACTGATAAAAGCCAGGATCTCATATTGACAACTCTTGATCCTTAGCATAGGTCTGTTATTTTAGAATCCAAGAAAACAAAAGCAATTTTATTTTTCACTCAAAAGCACATCCGCTGTGGAGGCTTCAGACCCAAAGAGCTGCAGTGCATCTGCATGGCCATATGCTGGCAGATGTTTTATGTCTGTAACTCTACATTTCTGATATATAATAGTGCAATTTTCTTTTTAAAATGTTTTTACTTGTGGAGGTTTTGTCTGCGAAAGAAAATTTTTTAAAAAGGATTGTGCACCCATGTGTAAAAAGAATTAGTAAATTTAGTCAAAGTGAATTAAAATGTAAACTAAAATTGCAAAGAATATCATCAATCACAATTTTTTGACTTTTTTTGTTTGTTTTATTCTGATGAAGAATAACATAATATACCTTTTTTGTGTTAAAGAGCACCAAAATAGGGGGCCGGGTGGTGGCGCTGGAGGTAAGGTGCCTGCGCTAACCTAGGACAGATCGCGGTTCGATCCCCCGGTTCCCCATATGGTCCCCCGTGCCTGCCAGGAGTGACTTCTGAGCGAATAGCCAGGAGTAACCCCTGAGCGTCACCGGGTGTGGCCCAAAAACCAAAAAAAAAAAAAAAAAAAAAAAAAAAAAGGAAAAAAAAAAAAAAAAAAAAAAAAAAAAAAAAAAAAAAGGGCACCAAAATATTACACAAGTATATTGATAGTTCCAAAGTGGTCACATAATCATCTATTATTCAGCAGCAGGTTGACTTATGATGGGAAATTCGCCACCTCATCAAAAATTATTAATAATAAGATGTTAGTCTAATCATTAGACTCCAATGCATTAAAATATGAACAAGATAATCACTTTAGGAAAAGGAAATAAAGAGCATAGCTTGTCTCAGCTAGAGATTTCACATATAGTGACTCACTTTCCTTTATTTGTACAAGGTATATGTTTGTCCTAGTCAGAATTAACATCCATGGAGAAGTAGGTGTGAAGTCCCATGTTTGACAGACACTTATCAATCTCTCTTTCTCTCTCTCTGTTGGTCCATCTAGAAAATGCAAAATTAGAATCAATTTATTTCCTTATTGCACCCACCTAAGATCATATTTTGGCATCACTTCGAAACCATTGTTTGCAGAGGGAGAGCTGTCTGTGACTCATTCATCCTCACCTCTCTAGTATTTTGCTTCAAGCACCATCACCTATGTTGCACATTGATTTTTGGACTGTTATTTTCTTTCTGGATGCCCATAAGCTAATCTTAGAACTAGCTTTTGTATTTCACAGTGCCTATGCATTACTTCTGAGCTTTTATTTGTGAGTTTTTAATTAACCAGAGAGAAATTACTTGGATGATCACTTACATGTTATATTTGCCTACTTGAGAGGGGTTTGTGTTGATGGCAATATGCCTGAGGCAGATTTTTATTTATTTATTTATTTATTTATTTATTTATTTATTTTTGTTTTTTGGGCCACACCTGGTGACGCTCAGGGATTACTCCTGGCTATTAGCTCAGAAGTCGCTCCTGACAGACACTGGGAACCATATGGGGAAACGGGGGATCGAACCGCTGTCCATCCTAGGTTAGCGCAGATAAGGCAGGCACCTTACCTCCAGTGCCACTGCCCGGCCGCCTGCGGTAGATTTAATGTGATTCTTTATTCCTTACTATTGGGACATCCTTTGCTCTCTGGTTTTAAAAATATTAATAAGAAAGCCATAAAATGACTCTTTGGGGAATTTAAGCTCAGATGGTGAGAAGTTTGACTATATCGTTAATAGTTAGTGTTGTTCAAATAATATTAGCTTATATAATATTCAAACATCCTTGGAGTAAAATCTAACAAAAGTTTGCTTTACTCTGTAACAGACAACATTTTGTAGGTGAGGTGCTGTTTGTTTGCGTGTTTGTTTTTTGTTGCCTATTTCCACTGATTGGTCTCTTTCTATCTGTGTTTCCTCTGACCCTAGATTTTTCTGAATCAGCTGCTAGATTTTTTTTATTTGAAGAAAGTAGATTACTTTTACAATCAGTAAGGTCACTTTGCCTTCTGCTCATTTTATATTGTTAAATATGAGTCACATGACCCCGACCAAGTCAATGGCGATAGAGAATGGTTAGCAATGGGAATCCATCCTTAAGAAATGTGAAGCTAGATAATTTTATCATTATGCCAGAGCATGGAGTATGTATACACAACCTAAAACTACAGTCTATAGTACACTTAAAATTGATAATAATGTATTAAGACTAGTATTAAATGGACACATTGCTGGCCAAATGTAGTTCATATTTGACTGTGTAAGTCTACTTCAAGAAAATGTATAGATTGCTGATATTCAACTGGTGATTGGGAATAATGTAGTGTAAACATTAACTTAAATCTCTCCTCTGTCTTTTCTTAACCAGAAAGACTTTGTTTCCAAGATTGTTTTAACATGATGTCATAAAGTAATAGAAATGTATTGTGTCACATGTTTGGAGACTAAATATTTAACACTCAAGGAACAATAGGCCCAAGATTTCTGTAATACCAGGTAGAATATTTACTAGCCTTTTCCTAGCACCTAGTGTTGGCTTTTGGCTTTTATCCCATAGAGTACCTTGAGCTGCAGCTACATACTCTTCATTGCCAAACATGCAACTGCTCAGTGCCTTTCTTTCCATGGTGATTTCCTCTTGTTAAAGGGCACTCTGAATCATGTTAGATTAGTGCAAGCATTAAGGATTTCATCTAGCTTGAGAACATCAGCCCTGATTTTACTTTTTAAATAATGTCACATTTACCATTAGGAAATAGAACTTGAACATGTATTTTGAAAAGAAACAATTTGATACATTATAGTTGAGTATTTTATTTTATTTTAATATTTGCTTTACCTACTTTTGCCTGTTAATTATCTAAATACAAAACCTGACATAAAAATCATTACAAGGTTATTTTAATTTCTGTCAGGGTCTTAACTAGGAATATAATAAAGTACAGGTCAGTCCATTTTTAAAAAAATAGCCAGAGAGAAGGTAATTTTAGTTTGAAGGATTATATACTTATGTCATAATTACTTTACTTTGGTATTATAGAACAGAAACATCATTAAATAGTGGTAAATGAACATGAATTGCTTATATAAACTCCAAGAATAACTTGTTTATAAAAGCTAAAGGCTGACTGAATTTAGTTTATGAGCAGGTATTGTTGAAATTTTGTGTCATACTATAATCTAGCAAATATATTGAATGTGAACATAGAAATAAACCCTTCTTTGAATTCTGACACATATGAATTTAGATTCTAGGTAGCACTGAAACTTTGATCTTGAATGACTTAAGTATGAAAATACCTCAATAGTAAAATGAGGACAATTCACATATGTAAATCATCACACAACTAATTTTATTTGAGGCAATAGGATATAGTTTCTGTATATTCTTCCTTTGCAGAGAGATTTTCACAAGTTAGATATAAGCAAGAATTGAGAAGTTAGATGGTATTTACTGGTGTTTAATCTTAAGTAAGTTATTTAATATCATTGCATATTATTTTGTACCTTCACAAAATAGAGACAATAATAGTGCATTTTTTTATCATTTGTTTGTGGATTTGGTAGTTTGCACATTAAAGCAATTCGATCAGCATCCAGAACTAAGTAAACATTCAGTGAACAATGCTGCCACTTTTGGCCATTATTGTTAAAATTTGCTTCCTTTGCTATTTAATAATAGGGTATACTATTATATTATATTTCTAGAGAATATATGTTAAGAAGTTAACTCTAAAATTATGGTTTAGTAGGTATAATACCTCTTTCTGACTTATCATCTTTGTTAGAAAAAAAGGATACGTTTATTAAAACAACTGATTTGTTCTTCAGATTCCAAATGAATCAAGAAATTCTAAAACCATACTGACTTTCTTGATGTTTTAGCTTAGTGAATTATTGTTTAAAGGATACTTAATAAAGTTGCTGTGTATTATTGACACACAGTTACCATTGGTTCATTCATGACAGATTTATTAGGAAACTCATAAACCTGGTGTTGATTGTCTACATTAAGATATTAATTTTGGCAGGGCTTTTAAATAAATGTTCACTTGTGAATGAGACAGAGTTTAAAAATTAGATTCAGTGTTTTTAAGTACTGTGCTTTTTACATAGTTATATAAGCTTTTTCTTAAGTTTTTGTTTTCTAAAGAGCATTTGTGACTTCTAACCAAGTATATTTAACATTCCCAAGTGCTGATGGTTTTCCCATGATATCTGTGGAGTTACCAGTCACATCAAATTTAAATTACTTTTCTTCCATTTCATTTCTGGATGCCTACCTTTTTATCAGCTAAGGACATAACAAATACGCTATGCCTTAACATCAACCTATGCTGATTATATTCTCTTATTTAAATATAAGAAATAAAAAAAACACATCAGAATGGAAATTATTCATGAGCAAATTTTCACTTAACATATGCCAAGAATATGAAATATTAAATGTATATTTATTTTGGGCTTAAAATATATAGGATGTGAGAAGATAAGACAACTGTTCTTATTATTACCTTTTATATTTTTAAGACCCAGAGTGTTAAAAAAAAGATTGTAAAGATGGTAATAGAATCTATGGATTCATTGTGCTTAGTACATTTAAAATACTTCATTATAATATGGTACAGTTGCACAATGTATGTGCACACTTTGAAATATGTGTGGTAAGATCTTTAGTTTTAAATTTCTGTAGACTCAGAGACTATTTGAGAAATGTATGTCTCAGGTAAAAGATTTATAAGTAGGTAATAACCATTGCATATTTTTTTGCACTCTGTCCCCATTTTTTTCTCCATGAAATAGTTCCTTAGTGAGGCCAGATGACCATTGTCAAAATACTATTTCCCTTCCTGTTCCACCCAAATTTTGTGTTTTCCTTGCAGACAGAGTTTCTACACACTTCATTGAACAGTCAAGATATCTAACACTTGGTTTTTATGTTCTCAGAAATTGCAAATAAGAGTATGTCTAGGATTGCATGTAAGGCAGGTAAGAACTATGTCTACATACCTGCAAAGCAACCATACTACTAGTGAACTAAACCATGGTCCCTGAAAGTTAAAAGGTTTTTTATTTGTTCTGTGTTGTTGCTTTCTTTTATGTGGGGACCATGCTCAAAGTATACTTTTGGCTCTGTGTGATGCTTAGGGGACCATATGTGGTGGCATGAATGGGAACTTGTCTAGTCTCATGAAGGCAAGTGCCTTACCTTCTGAACTATTCATTGCTCTGTTACTTAAAAGTTGAAGAGTTTTAAAGTGAGTTTTGAGCATATATTAGAGATTATTAGATGAAAAAGTGACTGCTTATGTTGGAAAGCCAAGATTAGTGTGCGACACATTATGTGGAGAGGGTGACAGGAATAGATGCAAAACAAAAGTAACATCTATTAAGAATAAATAAGCAGGGAGTTCTTGAGAGACCAGGTCTACTAAAGTTGGTACCAGTGTGTGAAAAGTAAATACAAGCCCCAGAGTGCAAGAACTCTATATTTGGTGTCAAATTCAGAAAATAATTAGGGAAGAAAAGTGAAATGTGTCAGGAAGTAGTGAGTCTTCTTAAACAGGAAATTCCTAGGACACCTCATTGGGTATTGATTAGCCGGAGAGGTAGGAAAGTGTAAGCTGTAACAATCACACAAAGACAAGCCCAAGGCAGCAATGCTTGTCCTAAATGAAAAGAAAATAAAGGAAAACAGAAACCTGCATATCAAAAAGCAAGGCAGCTAGCCCTGGAGAAAGCAAGTTAGCTCCCTTGTATTCTTCAGTGCTATCTTGCTACTAACAAACATACATTCTTCACAGCACTGACATCAGTGCTCAGGAATATTGCCTTAAACTCTCCCATTACCTTCTTCATAATCTATTTTTCCTCTGATTTTATTCTTCTTATTTTCATTCTGGTTGTTACATGGTATTCGTGGAACTTTCATCCAACAGCTTAAGGCAAAGTGTTTTGTTGGTAGACAGTATCTGCTCGTACCAATAGGTGGAAATAGAAAAATATTATTTATGATTCTTGTCTAGTTCAACTATGGTTGGTTAAATAAGTAGAGGTTTTTGAGACAGTCTCATGTAGATTGGGTCAATTTGAGAATTTTAAAAGTCTATTCTGTTCTAATTTATTTTGTTTATAATGAAAACAAATATTAAAAAAGGAAATTGGGAACAGCCTGTAACTCTGTTTATAGAACAGAGTTATAGAAGAAAAGCAAGTATGAAGAGCTACCGTATATTGATGCTAAAATTAGGCCAGAGGATCAATTGTGTGTGACATAGTTTCAGCTTACATTGGCCTAAAGAAAGTCAATGTGATTTTTCTCTCAAATAAAAATCCATCATATTGATATGAAAGCATGGTTACTCCTGCAGGGTATTCAGCCTTCCTGAGTCAATTCTCATATTAGATACTTGTGATTTCCATTACATCTTATTTCAGAGCAATAAAATATATAGTTGTCATGGGAGTCCACCGATAGTCTTTTAGGTACGTAGTGCATCTACTATCATTTCTGCACATAAACTGCAACACCTTAGTAATTCAAACCATCTGGCCTACCTGGGCAAATGGTTAGGAAATGGGAGTCTTTCTCAATTTGCATGGGTTTACTGTGATTGGATGAAAATGGGTAGATGCAATTTGAACAAAAGGGTCAGCGTCTCTGCCCTCTATTGACCACTTTTGGCACAGTGGTAGAAGAATCCAAGAATCTGGGTATCCAAATGACCATGTGAGGCAAGGTACCTACACTTCCATACTAATCCCACATCAATAGACCCTGATTTAAAACAAGTTAGTTTCCGATATTATGTGTTGCTATATTTGGTTTTATTTATGGTTGATCTCTTTTAGCAACCTAGTCACTGTTCTTAGTACAATTATGTGGTAAAAGTGTATAAGGAAACGGGGCAAAGCAAAAACAGTGTAAATTATAGTAAGTAGAAGTTTTTGAACATGTTTGTGGTCAATATAAATCTCACCTTTTTTTCACCATCTTCTGTCTTACATTAAGCTTTTTATTTTTCCTGCTGGTTTGGTTTATTATTTTTTCAGGAAAAAGTAATTGCTGACCTGATCTGTATCTGATATGCAAACACAAAAAACTGAGTATTTCTCATTAGCTAATTAAATACATGTTGAGGAAAATATCTTTATATAAGAGAATTTTAAATTTTGGATCAATTACCAAGAATTATGATGTCATATTTTGGTAAAATTTTGTTTTCAAATTCTAAATTTTAATCACTGATGACAATATCTTTGAATTTGTATAAACTGGCCTTTTAGACCCAAGTCTGCCTATATTGAATTTGATTGTAATTTCATAAAAACACGTTTCTTGCATTTTCTTCCCATCTGGATTATGCTTCCTGCAGGAACTCTGACCAGTGAACAATAAAGCAATTATTGCTAGGATGATATGCAATACTGAGCAGATTATGTCATGGTTAATTTTACATATTCATAACCCTGCCACCTGCAGATGCTAACATTGTACTGAAGCTTGTTTTTAGCAAGATAAATAGCAAATGAACATTCTGACAACACAACAGTGCCTCATTTTTCTTGAGTTTCTCTTTAAAGATCAAAATTCCTTATGCTTATTCCCATTTAATATATTTTTGGATTACAGATACCTTCATGAATTAAAAAATACAGTTGGGATATTTTCTCTGAAAAATGAAATACCCAGACATATGTTTATGAAATATTTGCCACAATATGAGTGCTAAACAGATTTCTTAACCCCGTTCATAGTCTCCAATTGAGAAACTAGTGTTTGGAATCTCTCCACAAAATCAATATATTAAATTGGCTCATAAAATATATGCTAGCATGTGCTTCAGGTATTTCACAGCTTATGATGAATTTTAAGTTCTTGGCAAAATATACTATCTCAAATAGTGAAGGAAGCCAAGAGATTCAACTAACCATTGTAAAATATTCAGTGAAAAATGGTGGTATATATTGTCTCCTATAAAGATCTTTCATCCATAGATCATCGTCAACCATAGCACATAAACAGCAAGTACAGGAAAACATAAGCTTTCTACTGAAAATTCATATTGCCAAGAACTTTTCATATAAACAGCTTAATTAGAACAGTCTAGCCAAGTCCTCATGCATACTTTTAAAGCAAAAGGCAGAATGTGTGTAGCTGTTATAGGACACAGAGGTAGCATAGCTGTGATTCATTGAAAAACAGTGACATCAGTATAAGCATAGCTCACTACAAACACCCTTGCATTGAATTTCTAATAAAGTTTTTATCCACTGAGGTATCATCTGCTTTGTGTCATACAATTTTAAGGGAACAAAAACAAAACAGACACAGGAAAGGGAGTTCTCGCTCCTGAGCATTTTATTTTTATCCTCAATTCTATTGTCTTAGCTGTTGCTGAAAGTTATCTGAAGCTTCTTAGCTCAAACACATCTTTTTAGCAAGAATAAAAAAGACAGACATTTCCTCCTGTGTAGCAAAGAGTAACATAGCACGATGACTCAGACATTATAAGTAGGTTTAGAACAGGAAGAGAATTTATGCAAAATACATATAAAGGGTTCAACATTAAACTGTTGGGAAAACTTCATTTACATCCAGAAACAGAATTTTACCACAGACATGACTGGATTCATATAATGATTCCTGTTCTCTGTGTTGACATCATTGCTCCTTTCATGGTAGTCATCAGTAAGTCAACTTTATAACTTGTCAACATTAAGACCTTCTGATAATCTATCCTTGACTCAACTTAAGTCATAAGTTTTCTGAAGATGCTTATTTATGAGTGATAGGACATTTTCTCCAAAATGAACCCAATTTATGGCAAGATAGATTAAAAAGAAAATAAAACAAAAAGATTAATCAGTCCAAGTTGGTTTCACACAAATCTAGAAGCAATTTCACTGAGTTTTAGTTGTCTTTTGCCATCTTTTCTAGCTTTGTGTCTGCAGTTATGTCACTGAACAGCTTTGAGTGGAGGCACTTGTGTGCCTAAAAGAGCCCTTTCATTTAAGAAATGACTTTTCCCCAAAATTGAAAAGTATATTCAATAAGTCACACCATCTGCTGCTGTTCTCATATTAAGTTAAAAATGGCCAAAATAGAATCAGCATTTATTTGACACATAGATTTCCTTTTCATATATTTTGCAGCAATGTGGTTGAAAGTAACTCTCAAAATTGTCTTTCTATGCATGAACTTTGGGTAATTTTTTGTGTTTTTACAATTTTTTTTAAAAAAATCTAAACTTGTGTGTTTTTCCCCACTGAATTGGTTTCTTTTAAATTTTACTCACTGGTGAATCATTTATTAATTAAATAAATATACAAAAATTGTGTGGTTTAGGCTCCTCCAAAGCAATGCTCAGAAGACCCAGAGGCCAGGCACCACAATATTTAACCAACCAGGTTGGAAGTTTCAATGCTAAAGATTAAGAAGTTAATGTTGTGTGTACCCTAAGGTTCTGAGACCCATCATGGTCACCAAAGGAAAACTCAGGGCCCTCTAAGTTTACATATATCCTGCAATCCTCAGGGCCCACGGTACAAAGAGGTACAAAGGATCAATTTGGTGCTGGACATTTTACCTTGTTAGCTAACCCTTTTACTATCTACTTGGTTCCACAAAACACATTTAAACACTAGTTTAACTGACTGACAGAGGAGCAGCCTGTCAGGCCACCATGCTAGAACCCACATTTTTATTTGAATTGCTGCAAGTTGAGGTTGTCAGTTCTGAAATTACCTCTATGCTCTTCTTGAGATTCGGAACTAGAAGTCTCTTTTCTTTATACCAGTTGGTAAGGTAAATAAAACATGGACTTGGTGAGTCTACTAGGTCTGAACTTTGATCGTGAGGAAATAAATCATTTATAAAGTGCCTCACTTTTTTCAAAAGCTGAAAGGAGATAAAAATGAACTAAAAACTTTTGCTTATGGAACCTACTACCTTAGCAATAGCCACAATTACCGGGAGTTGGACTTATGTCAAAAGTTAGTGGGCAATACTACTTTGATGGCATACGAAATATCTTCCTCTATTTGTAGAGATGAACCCATTTTTCAAGCATTTTCTCCTCATTTTTTTTTTTTTATCACCGGGAACTCCTTTTGCTCATTAACCCAGAGAGGTTAATGAACTGTCTCATGAACTCAACTATGACTTGTTTTTCATCCATAACCCCATCACATTTTTTAATTTTTTTGTTTGTTTTTTGAACCACACCTGGTGACATTCAGGTCAGGGGTTACTCCTGGCTATGCACTCAGAAATCATTCCTGGCTTGGGGGACCATATGGGATGCCAGGATTGAACTCAGATCAGTCCCGGATCAGCCACATGCAAGGCAAATGTCCTACTGCTATGCTATCACTCTGGCACCCCATCACTTTGTTTGTTTGCATTCGTTTGTTTCTACTAAGAAATGCTGTTCGTGCATGCACCCACAATCATACACTCCCACTTTACCCATGACTGTTTTACTAAATCAGCAACTACATTGACTTTTGCCTAAAGAGCACTGGGACCCATGAAGGTAATTAGAGAAAAGAAATTGTTATCTTCACTTTTATAGAGGAAAAACCCGAGGAACATAAAAGTTAATTGGTGCATCAAACCACTCAGCTTATTAGTAATGGTGTAACTCCACTTGATTCTTTTCATTCTTCCTGCAGAGAAAATTTATGCACTACTGGATCTGATTTCATATATGTGTATCTGTGTGAGTATGAGAATGTATGTTTATTTTTATACCTTATTTTCCTTTTTTTGAGATGCCTTCAGAATATGTATAAGTGCGAGAACTTATTGGATCATGATCACATTCAGTGGAACAACAAAAAGACTTGTTTAAATATTTTACAACCTGAGGAATGTGACATGGTCCTGCTAGTTTCTAATATTTTTACTTCTACAAACCTTAACAAACACAATTTCCATGGTAACCAGGAGACACCTGAATATACTCAGGCACATATACAATGCACTGAACAGTTTTGCCTTCATGTAATGTACACAGTTCTCTCTTACTGTGTCTTATCTTCTTTGCAATTCTATTTTTTCAGATCCTACTTAAATTCTATGAGCCAATCCAATAACTCTCTAAATCATTTTGACTTACAGTGTGCTGTGAAAAAAAAAAAAGCCCAGATGTCAGGCAGAAGCAATCTCAAATTCTCATGGTTTTTCCATTTACTGACTGTGAATTTTGAATAATTTCCCAAGCTCTGTTTTCTTTTCCTTAGTGTTGCTCTCCTATTTACACTTTTCTTGTGGGAATACAGTGACTATTAATTGAGAGGAACATAAGGGTAGCTTATATTCTTTGAACATCTGCAATATTAAATTAGTTTGTTTGTATAATGTGATAAAATAAAATCTTTTTATTACTTAATTATTCTGAGGGGGGGCAACAGAGTCTCCTAACTATTTCATTTTCTATTTCTTTAAAGTGTTAATTCTATTTTTTGTCCACTGGTGGTAAAAAATTAATATCATGATGACAGATAAAAATGATAAAATTTAATAGGTAAATATCTACAACTATACATTATATATACATTATATATATTTTATAGACACTATACAATATTGTTATGAATCCCTATACTAGAAGCATTAATATTTTAGACAGTGATGGAGAAAAAATTATATTATACACTTTTGAATAGTAAGCCCAAGACCAATTTTGAGTTCTGAGTTCAGTTTAGATGATCTAATATTTCATCCTGTTTCTTACCTACACATTGATGGAGAGGTAGCATTCCTTAAGAGTTAAAACAACTTAATTTTGATTCATGTTGCTTCAGGATGACTCCTGAGTATCATTTATTAGTTTGAGACATCAGAAATATAGGAGAAACTATAATTTACATTATGGTATGACTTATAATGGATAAAGAAAATGAACCTTCAAGGGTAAACATAATAATGTGTAAAATATCATAAGCCACCTGAGGATGTTGCTTACATAAACAGTGCCATGTTAAATAAACTATGGAATTATACTAACCTTGGTTGATATCAAGGATATTGAGTATTTGAAATAGCTTTATATATATATATATACATATATATATGTATATGTATATATTGTTATATTTGGATTTGGGTCACACCTGACACTGCTCAGGGCCTGCTCCTGGCTCTATGCTTACTCAGAAAGCAGATCCGGACATTTCTGGGAAGCATGCAGTATGGAAGACTGAGCCTAGCTTGTGACTGTTACATGAATATTTTCATCATAATAAAATTTCAATTGAAATTACATAGAGAGAGCTGGCGAGACAGTAACTTAGATAAGGTTCTATCTTTCATGCAATTAACCAATGTTTACCTCTGGAATCTCCTCTGGCCCTCTGAGCTTCATGAAGAGTGATCCTATGCTGACCCAGGAGTAAACACTGAGAACCACTAGATATGGCTCCTAACCTCCCAAACTGGCCATGTATGCATGCTTCTCTCTTCTGGATAATTTGAAAAATTAAAAAAAAATTCACATCTATGGGATGGAGCAGCAGAACAACAGCAGGGCATTTGCTTTGCATGTGGCCGACCTGGGACAGAATCTGGGTTCAATTCCTGGCATCCCAAAGGTTTTCTGAGCCTGCCAGGAGCAATTTCTGAGAGCAGAGCCAAATGTAACTTCTGAGTGCTGCCGAGTGTAGCCCTCAAACCAAAACCAAATAAATAAATAAACAAACAAAAAGGAATCTTTAAAAATTCATGTTTATATGCACAGACTAAAACTAGATATGTTAGTTGCCATTAAATGGATATTTTGCTGACAAATATAAACAAAAGGCTCAGGTGCCAATTGCAAACTTGGACTCCAGCAAAATATACTGTATATGACATATGCATTATGTTGTATAGCTGCATCATAAAGGTGGAATTTCTTCCATTTTCTAACTTTTTTCTCTATAACTGATTAAATGCTGTTGAATTTGGTCTAAGTAACTGTACTCCTTTTTACTAATAATGATGTAAGTATGATGCAAGCTATGAGAATCCAAATTCAACTTTATAGGTAAAAATTTCTATGCTAAAACAAATTAACCAGATTCAGTGTAATTTACAAGTTTACCTTTGCATGGCTTTAATCTGATTTTCATTATATAAAAAGCAATAGGCCTTTTAATTTCTGGATGGACCTATGTAATTAATCCATTGTAATTTTAAAGTGCAGGCATTGACAATAATGCAGGGGCTTTCTCTCAAGTTCTTATCAAGCACATACAGAGAATCAGAGACAAACATATAACTTAGGAGAGAGGAATATTTTGATCTTGACCTTGGGAATGAAATTAGAAATTAGAAAAATACAAACTGTGCTGCAGTGACCAATAAATAAAAAATAAACATATAGCAGTGAAGGTAGTTCAGTTTTGCACATGGAAGTCTCTAATTTGACTCCGGAATGAACATGATCCACATAGCATGAGTAGAAGTGACCTCTGAGCAATGTTGAATATGGCTTTAAATCGCATTTTTGTTCTTCTTCAATAAGCAGAATTAGTAAGGTAGATATATTTATGTCTTATTAAATATACAATAATATTGCTGTATATGGTAAGAAAATAGCAATATTAAACATCTCATCTGTATCAAGTTTACATAGATTCTATTTTATAAATACAGAAAATTGGGGACAGAACAAACGATGGACTGAGCTCACTCTTTCCATAAATTTGATCCTCAGCATTACATAGTCCCCCCAACTCCACCTGGAATGACTATGAGCAAATGTTCAATCTATCTTCTCAGCACCAAAGGGAGATAACTCTCCTCAACAAAAACAAACAACAAAGAGACAGATTATTTCTTATGTTAAACTATTGTACATGTTATTATGAGGTGACTGTTTCATGATATTAAAAGGTGATTGTTCAAGATTTAAAAATGGTATAGAATTTTACTTTGGGAAAGAAATTCTAGATTTTGTAGACAGAGATATAATATATGAAACAGGAGAAACATTACTTATCATTACAAACTATAAGGCAATGGACTATTGCAAGACAGTAGAGTTGTGTGTTTTACACAGAGAGTTCAACACAATACTATAGCTGTTCAGTTTGGAGATCATTATAGACAGAAGAAAATTTTATAAGTACAGTAGTTTCTACTAGTTACTTAAATAGTAAACTGAGGAGATATTATTTCCAATTCTAAGAAATGAAAACTTCTAAATAAATTTACTTCTGGACAGTATTTATAAGGATTTCTTTTAAATACAGAAAATGAAATCACTGTCAAAGAAAGCTATACTTTGTATGCAAAGCATGTCTGATTTTATTTAATGTAATTCATATTCATTTCACTTGAAGTATTCTGAAGTTGAGGTGATAAAAATAATGTCCTATACACTTAATATACTTTCTTTTAAATTGCCTTCATAACATAATGCCTTAGACTAGTACATGGTTTATAATGCATTTTGTTTTATGCGTCTGTTAAAATAGAAAATTGCATTAAGTTCATCATTTGTTATTTTATTCTTGATCATTATGTCATGAAAATCAGCTCTTGAAAATCATTTTTGAATACTTAAAACTTAATATAGGATCGAATTTGTTCCTCTGAGGATTTGAGAATTCTTTAAAATAATTTATATATTTTGGGTTATAATGATTAATTTCAAGTTGCTATTATACTATATTGTTTTTAAGGTTATAGAATATTTTTAAAGATCAATAATCTTATAGAAGTCTAGAAAAATCCACATAAAATATTTAATTTCTATATCAACATTTGTGAAAAATATTTCCTTCTAAGAACATATATGTACTCAGGGCTGAGTTCTGGCTCTATGCCCAGGGACAACTCTTGGAAGTACATAAGGTACCATACATGATGCCTGAAATTGAACTTGGGTCAACCACACACAAGGCAAGTACCATGTCTCTGTGCTATATCTTCAGCCTGATTCTAATGATATGTTTAAAATATACCTTTTATGGCCAGAAATAAAGTGCAATAAGTATATGTTTACTTTAAATGTGACCAAATAGAGTTTTATCCTCAGTACCACATATGGTCTACTGTGTGCTGTCAGGAGAGATTCCTGAGTACTGAACAAGTAGTTAACCCTAAGCAAAAAGATTTAACTAGTGTACCAAATGTTGCATCTTATAATTTTTCATACATAATTATAATAATATACAAGCATAGTAACTAATATCACTAAGTAGAAAAGGAAATGATTCAATACTGAATCAACGTACTGAGCAACTGGCAACTATTAACTAGGTTACTGAAGCAACCTATCAAACATGTACCTATTTTTACTAGTCATGCAAAAATGACATAGATAGAAAGATTAATTGACACTTGCTCATAGTTGGTGCTTCATTATGACTTAAAAAAATGAGACTTTCTCCTTTTTTTTTTTTTTTTTTTTTTTTTTTGTTTTTGGTTTTTGGGTCACACCCGGCAGTGCTCAGAGGCTACTCCTGGCTCCATGCTCAGAAATTGCTCCTGGCAGGCACGGGAGACTATATGGGGCACCGGGATTCGAACTGATGACCTTAGCATGAAAGGCAAACAAGGTCAAATATTTTGCATCCTCTTCCTACATGTATTTTAAATCATCTTCTCTTGCTCTATTAACCTGAGAGGATTTCAAAACATATATTAAACTCTATCTGGTCATGAAAGTAGTTCATTGGGTTTCTAATTTACCCTAATTTAATGACTTAAGAAATAATGTTTTTATCTAGTTGTTTATTTTTATTTTTTTTTTTTTTTGGTTTTTGGGTCACACCCGGCAGTGCTCAGGGGTTACTCCTGGCTCCATGCTCAGAAATTGCTCCTAGCAGGCACGGGGGACCATATGGGGCACCAGGATTTGAACAGATGACCTTTTTGCATGAAAGGCAAACGCTTTACCTCCATGCTATCTCCCGGGCCCCTAGTTGTTTATCTTACCATAGAGGTAAGAATACATTGATAGTGCTTTGGATTTATAAAACTATATTGGAATGATTGAAGTAATTGAATAGTAGGTAGGGCCCTTGACTGACTTGATTCCAACTCCGGCATCCCAAATGCTCTTGCAAGTCATCCAAGCAGTGATCCCTGAGTATAAAGCCAGGAGTAAAGCTTGAGCACCTTTTTGTATGACCCAAAAGCACAAACAACAAACAAACAAAAATGAATATTGTAAGAAAAAATTCACACAATCAATTAATTAGTTGATTAAAGAACTTGGGGTTTTCCTTGTTCTGAAAGTATCTTGATTCTAAGGTGGTCATGTAAACCTATTACCTTATTTAAGACTTGTGGTTCAGGGGCCAGAGAGATAGCATGGAGTTAGGGCATTTGTCTTGCATACAGGATGACAGTGGTTTGAATCCCGACATCCCGAGCCTGCAAGGAGCAATTTTGAATGTAGAGCCAGGAGTAACCCACCCCTGAGCACTGCCGGAAGTGACCCAAAAACAAATGAACAAAATAAATAAATAAAAATAAAAAAAGAAAAGAAAAGACTTGTGTTAAAGAATATATGAGCCAACCTAGAGACTCATATGTCAAATAATTAGAACATCAAGTTAGACGTGGATTAAATAAATGAGATGCTTTTATTTTATTTTTTTATTTTTTTTGGTTTTTGGGTCACACCCGGTAGTGCTCAGGGGTTACTCCTGGCTCCATGCTCAGAAATTGCTCCTGGCAGGCACGGGGGACCATATGGGGCACCGGAATTAGAAACGATGACCTTTTGCATGAAAGGCAAACGCCTTACCTCCATGCTATCTCCCGGGCCCCCAGGTGCTTATTTTGACATAAAAAATTCTTCCTCTTCTTATTTCTTCATTACCAATAAGTGAAAATCATAGTGTCTAAAGAGAGTGAGAGAGATAGAGATAGACAGAGACAGACAGAGAGAGACAGAGATACAGAGACAGAGAAAGGAAATGTAAAATGCCTCTGTTGAAGGGGGAAAGGGTAAGGAATTGGGAACAATGGTGTGGGAACTGTGCGCTAGTAAATGATGGTGTACATTTTAAGACTGAAATCCAGTCATGAACAACTTTATAGCCATGATGTTTAAAGAAAAGAAAAAAAGAAAATTCTTACTCTTTTTCTTAATGCGGTATTTGATTCCTTTGAATAAGTTTATCATTCTAAAATCATTTGCTATTGTTTTTAATAAGCTTTAAATACTAAAACAATAGTAACAAACTCACGTAAAGGAGAAAAAATAATCCAGTATAACATTGACTAATATAAAACTCCCAGTTATTTAATCAATGGATTAATTGATTGTATGAATTTATCTTCTTCCAGTAATCATTTTGGTATTTTTTTCCTAATTTTAAAATGAAGAAGTACATTTTTCAGAGTTTATAGTGTATGGACTATTTCAGAAAATACTGGTATTGCATCACTTTTGTACTTAAGTGACCTGTCAGACTTTCAACTGATTTTGTAAAGAGAAAATTAGTTTCAATAATTTATTTGAGTTGGGGCCAGAGAGATAGCACAGTGGCACTTGCCTTGCAAGCAGCCGATCCAGGACCTATGGTGTTTGGTTCGAATCCCGGTGTCCCGTATGGTCCCCCATGCATGCCAGGAGCTATTTCTGAGTAGATAGTCAGTGTAAACCCTGAGCACCGCCGGGTGTGGCCCCAAAACAAAAAAAAAAAAAGAAAAGAAAAAAATTTATTTGAGCTAACATATATATCATATGACACAAATAAGGAAAAATGAAATGATTTAAAATATCAATAAAAATAATTTAGTGGATTTTAATGGCATTCACCTTAATGTCTTATGTTATAAAATACAGAAGGAAGCATAGAAATTACTATATATGTGTATTTATATAGACTGTTTAATAGGCTTCTGGTAAAGTGAACTTTTTAGGTTATATATTGATGTCATATATTTTAAAAAGAAAATAATAGAAGGATTCAGTTATTCCCAACTTAATTTAAAAAGTAATAAAATTTATTGGAGTATTTCACATTAGGTAGAAAGGAATCAAATAAGTTTAACAGTAAAAAAAAATCAGTAATTTTAAACATGATTTCAATGGACACCATTTTTACATAAGAAAATGTGTGCCAAATGTTTTTGAAAATTATGCACTTAAGTATAACAGGCCACTTTCCTTAATGACTTTAAATATTGAACTTTTTGTGAGATGAATATTCACATTCTAATATATTATTAGCATGAACTCTAACTTTTTGTATTGAACATAATATAGAAAGGAAATGAAACACCAATGAAGAATACATATAAAAATAATTGTATTCTATTCTCCAAATGGAAGAACTATATCCAGTTAACTGTTTCATGAAATAGGAAATTAAAAATCAAGTTAAATTCCAGACTCTTATCTCAGCCTCCTCCTCTCACTAGTTAGATGGCCACATTTCTTTCCACAACTAGTCTCTTGGAGGCATACACAGCTGTCAACAACTCACTGATTCTGACTTGCATCATAATGAAGTGCAGTTACTATTGTTCAAAATGTTATGAGAATAGTAAAGTCGTTTTTATGCATACATTTTATATGTTCTTCGTGAGAAATTACTCCCTGCTACACTGTACCAATTTTATATCAGACACACCTAATCTCAAAGTTGAAGATTAGGTTAGACTATTTTTCAGAACAAAAAAAGACAATTTACAGGCCAGAGAGAAAACACAGGTGTAGAGAGCATGCAAGGTAGCTCCTTCTGGGTACCATAAGGGTCACCTGCCCAGCATATTTGTCATTCTGGTGGTTCCCAAGTACTGCTGAGGTGTTGCTTAGTGGTCTCTGGCACCTCAGGCCTATGTAGCACCTCATTCTGATGCTCTCCCTTCAACTTGTTTGACAGAGTGTTGCTGGAAATACTCCAGGGCACCCTCAGTACTTGATTGGGAACCCTGAAAAAAAAGGTAATGCTTTATTAAAATTTTTTTCAGTAATCTTATATTTCCCAAGCTATCATTGACTCTCTTTGTTAAAGTCTGTGGTAACTTAATAAGTGGGTTTATTTTTACTTCCCATAAGTGATCTAACCTAAATTAAACATGTATGAATTTCTCCTATCTGAAATGTTTCACATATATATTTTTTTCCTGCTGAATTTTTAACTAATTTCAAAGTATAACTAGATACTTATATTTAGTATCCTGGAAAGAAAGTAATTTACTTGTACCATTTAGGATTATGTCCAATTTTAAATGGAAAATACACAATGTGTCATATAGTTAGCTGACATATATGCACCCTAATAGTTTTAAAAGATGTGATTTGCTGCCTGTATTTCTGAAAGAATCAACTCCAGGAGGTCCATTTAGTTGAGTATGTGCATATATTATAATGTATCCAAATACTATTATCCCATGTCATTTTCTTTTTTAATGAAACGGTATTTATTCCACAAATTGTTCCTTAATACATTGTTTTGCATTATATGAGTTCCTAATATTAAAATAAGTTTTGTTGTTCATATAGGCATTTTATATATAACCATAGTTGAAAGGGCTTAAAAGTTGAGTAAGAGGTTAGGGAGTGGTGAATATTTTATCATTGTCACAAAATATGGTTGATGCATGTCAGCTGCTGGTGGCTCAAACCACCCAAATTTCTCTACATGTGAATTTGGGATAAGCATCCTCTAATCTTAATATTAAATTATAAACTGTAAAGGCTGTATTATTTGTCCTTAGAAAGCTATTCCTTCATATAAATGAGCTAATGAGTAATCTCCAACAGAAGACTGTAAAGGCTGTATTATTTGTCCTTAGAAAGCTATTCCTTCATATAAATGAGCTAATGAGTAATCTCCAACAGAAGTATTAAATTCAGGATATTTGAGGTTAGTTTTATTGTCAGTTGAAGCAGGTTTTCATCAGAGCTGTTAACACTAAAGAGTAAACACTTATCTCCAAGAATAATTCTTCAAAACTCCTACTAAATAAGGTTTATTATAAGTAAAATTTACAATGTCAGTGGTGAAGTATATACTAGAGAATGAAATTTGTCACTTCCTGTAGTACAAGTTATCCATGGATGCTCAATTGATTAGATTGTGATATTGATGAAGTTCAAGGTCATGGCCTAAAGATCAGCTGCTTTGGAGATAAGAAAATACTGTGTTCTGAGGTCATAACCTTATCATTAAATTTAGATAAAGACCTTTCTAATGTAATCATTGTTCACAAACTGAACAAAATTTGGTGAAAAAATTACAAGCCTCTATGTACCAAAGAATTTCTATCATATTAAGAATCAATGCCAACCATGGAATAAACAAGAACCTGATTTTATATTTTAAATCTGCATTTTTGGATGATAATTGGAAAAATAATTCAATTTCTTTGCAACTCAGATTCATTCTCTTTTAAATGAAGATAATAATGCATATACCATATGGCTCTTGGGAAATATAAATGAGGCAACATATGCAAAACCTCTAGCATTATACTTAGCAAATTGGTAGGTGTTAAATAAATTATACTTTATTTTTATTAAATTGTTTTATTTTTATTGTGGTAGTATGTCATACATCAATTTCATTGCTCCATAAATATAGCTTATTTTTATACATTTTAATCAATATAATTTTTGAAAATTGAAGCTTATATATTTTAATATGCACATGATGATTTTATCGAAAATAAGTAGCAGGCTATAGAGATGGCAAAAGAGGTTGGCATTTGCATGTTTCTGCGCCAGCCTCAAACTTAGTTTGAATAGTGGTCCCATTTACAGTCACTGTGCACCACAAGGGTGGGGGGTCAATTCTGAGGACAGAGACAGAAATACCCTCTGAGTAGAAACTGGACAGAACCCCCCCGTTGCCTCCCCCAAAATTTTAAGTATTAAATTGTGACAGTCATGGTAGAATATATAAAGAGAGGCACAATCTAATTATCTGGCCAATGTCCTAATGTCTTTGGGAAAATGTACAATAAATAATCATGAGAATATTTAAAAATTTGCCATATCTTCTTTTATATCTGCAGTGTTTATAAGATATGATCTCAGCTTAAAAATACAACCTGTGAGCTCAAGTGATCATACAGCTGATAAAATGCTTGTTTTGCACACAGCAACTCAAGTCAATCACTGAAAACATATATGGTCCCCTCCAGTACCTCAACTACAAACTGCAGGAAATAATCCCTAAGTATAGAGCCAGAAGTAAGCCTTGAACAAAGCTGGGTGCGACCCCATATCTGAAAACAGAAAACAGAAAACACACAATTATGCATGCAATATTATATTAACTCAAGTTTGGTAGAAATTTTCTCAAGAGTTTGACTATGTAATTGCAAAGTCCTGGTACTTAGTTTGATTGGGATCCTTTATATGGGCTAGGGATAACTGATTTTTCTCAGGATTACACTTGCTGCCTAGCTATTGTTTTTCACCTTATTAATTTTGCTTCCAGAGTATAGGCTGATAAACACTTCTCCTTTCCCAATTCAAGTGATGAAAAAGCCATTTCTTATTAGACCAATTTGCACACCACCCTAGGGTATGGGAAACACAGTATCTCTTTTATCTCTCCTACTCCCTGTCTCCTTTTCAGATTACTCAAGAGACAGAGGAAGAGCTGACTATGTTCTTCTTAGAGTGCCTATGGCAGAGAGCGATTTAATATCCCCTTTATTGAAGAGAATTTATGTGACAAATAAATTCAAACAGTAGCAAACCCATTCACCATGAAGCTGAACATGTGGAGGGATGTGGACAATGGAGATATCTGCTTGAGAAATAAGAATATTAATAATTCAAAACTCTAGTAATACTTTATTTTTCCATTTTATCAAATGCACACTTGTATACAAGGATGACCTCATGTAAAGTATTTAAGGTTTCTCTTCCCAAGAATATTTTTCACTACATAAGCAATAATGAGTTGCAGAAGTTGTGTCTTCCTGACTTTCATGATATAACCCAAATATGTTTTCCCCTTTTGTAAACATGTTTTCATAAAATTAGTAATCTTTGCCTTTGCACTATGAGTTTGATAGAACTAAGGGGCATTTCACTTACAATTTAGTTAAATGTGTTTGGACTAGCGCAAAATTCTTCAAATGGCATTAATTTGATTGTTTATTATTAGGACCCCACACCTATTGGTGCTCATTCCTTGTGTGGCTTGAGGATCCATTTAGTCTATGCCTGGGATGGAGTCCTATCACCACATTATTGCATTGACCACTTAAAATGGCATTTAAAACGTAAAACAATAAAAACTATAGCATCACTTATTCAAATCTTTCTTTTATTAGAACTCTGCTTAATTTGAATGCTATTTTAATGTTGAATGAACTCAAAGCCTCATCAGTGATATTTTTCTTTGAACACTACCTACTGATTGATGACAGAGATAGCAAAAATCTATTGTTCTTATTGTTAACAAGTACCTTGCACCTTTCAACCTATGGATCCATAGAATGAGCCTCCCCACTAGGGCAAGCATGATTTATATTCTTTTAATCTTATAAATGATGAATGATTTAGACAGTAATTGAATAAGTTATGTTCAGTAAAACCACACTAATCGGGACTAATTGTGTAGAAAAGGCTAATGAAGTGAGAAGTTTAATAAGGGAGTTTGAAATAAGATTTGATTTTTTCCAAGATATTTACTATGTATTGCAATCACAATGTGCATTTAAATTGATTTCATATACTGTTTTTAAAAGTAAAATCCTGTGGAAAATTTGCAGCTTACTCTTTGATACCACCATGGACACTAAATGTTTTGGAAATTTTTCAAAAATTATTTTCCATTTCTTTCCTGTTACCTTACACCCTGCCAGTCCTTTTATTTACCATAGAGTTACTGCACAAATTTATTTTAATAGATAATAAAAAATTAAAGGATCTGCTATAAGACATTTAGAATCATTCTCATTTTTTCATTTTATTCAGCAATATTTAATGTGTTATATTTTGATAAATCATATATTGTTCAATAATTTCAAATATTGTCTAGATTCATGTCAAAAGATTTGTGAATAATTTTGTTATTTTTAAGGAACACACAGTAGAGTATTAGATATTACTAAACCATTCAATTCTCTCTTTTTTTTTTTTTTTGGTTTTGGGGTCACACCCGGCAGTGCTCAGGGGTTACTCCTGGCTCCATGCTCAGAAATTGCTCCTGGCAGACACGGGGGACCATATGGGACACCGGGATTCGAACTGATGACCTTTTGCATGAAAGGCAAACGCCCTACCTCCATGCTATCTCCCGGGCCCCGTAAACCATTCAATTCTCTTAATTATTTGTATGAATTAAGTGATACAAAGATGTTTGCTTAGAATGTTAGTTATTAATATTTATATTGATTATGGATCTTTTAACAGAGGAAAATGATAGACTTCTATATTCATTCCATTAACAAATACTTTCTGAATAATGATTTTTATTTTCATGATAGAGGTAAACAAAATTATATCTAATACGGCTGCTTATCTTTTTGATTTCTATAATATGTATCAATTTCACTCACCTAAAATAGGTTTATTTAGTTTTCTGTAATGATAACTTGGAAGGGTAGTAAAACATAATTGTGATATGATATATGGTTTGGGGATAGTAATGGAATACCTTTACATCTTGGATAATCAATTCTCAGCACTTTAATGGGCTTCCTAACTGAAACAACTCCAGAATAATTTAGAAAGTTGTCACTTTCTCCTCAAAGGCACATTTGCAATTGAACCCAAATAAGAAAATTGAGAAGTTAAATTTTCCAATTTTCAGTAAGAAAACATGCATTAGAAGTTAAGTTCAGTCAAATTGGTTTAACATGTTCCTATTTTCTAACTATAAAAGTAGCCTCAGGGGGAAAGGCTCAGCTTAGACTAACCATAAATTTCCTGAGAGATATTTGTTCTTGCTTTGACCTTCCTTCCCTCCTTCTTTCCTTCCTTCTTTCCTGCCTTTTTTGCTTCCTTCCTTCCCTCCCTCCCTTTCTTTCTTCCCTCCCTTCCTTCCTTCCCTCCTTCTTTCCTTCCTTCCTTACCTCCATCTTTCCTTCCTTTCTTCCCTCCTTTTCCTTCCTTTCTTCCCTCCCTCTTTCCTTCCTTTATCCCTCTCTCTTTTCTTCTTTTCTTCCCCCTTTCCTTCCTTTCATTCCTCCCTATTTCCTTCCTTCTTTTCCTCCTACCTTTCTTCCTCCCTCCCTCCCTCCTTCCTTCCTTCCTTCTTTCCTTTCATCCTCCCTTCCTCTTTCCTTCCTTCCATCCTTCCTTTCCTCCCTCCTCCCTTCCCTCCCCCGTTTCTTTCTTTCTTTCTTTCCTTCCCTCCCTCCTCCCTTCCCTCCCTCCTCCCTTCCCTTCCTCTTTCCTTCTTTTCTTCCTTCTTTTTCCTTCCTTCCTTTCTTCCTGCCTTCCTCCCTCCTCCTGCCTTCCTTCCTTTCTTCCTGCCTTCCTCCCTCCTCCTGCCTTCCTTCCTTCCTTTCTTCCTGCCTTCCTCCCTCCTCCTGCCTTCCTTCCTTTCTTCCTCCTTCCTTCCTTCCCTCTTTCCTTCCTTCCATCCTTCCTTCCCTCACACCTCCCTTCCCTCCCTCTTTCCTTCCTTCCTTCCTTCCTTCCTTCCTTCTTTCCTCCCTTCTCTTTCCTTCCTTCCCTCCTTTCTTCCTTCCTTCCCTCCTTTCTTCCTTCCTTCTTTTCTTTTTTCCTTCCTACTTTCCTTTCTTCCTTATTCCCTTCTTTCCTCCCTTCCTCTCCCCTACTCTTCTTCTCTCCATCTTTCCCTTTTTTCTTTCTTCTTTTTTGTTTCTTGTTTCTTGTTATGTTGGACTCTAAGATCTGTATAAAGCAGGAAGAGGTGTAAAAAGAAGTGAAGGTGCTTGCAAATTTATGCTGTTTTCTCAAGTCTTCAGGATATTCATTTGTTAAATATGGTACCAAGCATGAGACTGGATTAGGTGCTATAAAGAGAAGACCTGCGCTAATTCTGGTGTATAGTAGAAAGAAGAAAGCTGGCAGATGTCCAGTGAGTTAGATTGTCTGCACCTAAATATAGATTTTGTTTGTTTTGTGAGGTGGGCAGGAGCTCCTGGAAGTGCTCAGGGCTTCATACTGGCCTACTCTATGCTCTGAAACATTTCTGCACAGTTTCAGGGTACCCTATATAATTCTGAGGATCATACTCAAACAAATACCCTTCCCGATGTGTGATATCTCCAATCCCTGAATATGCTTGTTTAAGCTTATTGGACAGGGGCCAAAGCTATAGCTCAGTGGGTAGGGTGCACACATTTAACCAGGGTTTGAGCCCTGGAATCCCAGAGTCCCCCGCCAAGAGTGATTTTTGAGTACAGAGCCAGGAGTAAATCTTGAATGAAGTTGGCTGTGGCCTGAAAACAAAAAATAAAATAAAATAAATTTATTGGACATGCCAGTGCTATTGATCCTACTTGTCAGAATCACCTATGATTCTTACAAAATGTGAATTTATGACTCTTACATCAGGGATATAGGAAATATACTTTTCAATGAAGGTGAATAGTAAATTTAAGTTTCAAAAAATGTCATTATTTTTCACACTTTTGATACATACTCAATTATGTTTAGTAAGATTTTTTAGTAGATTTTACCCAAAATTCTCCACAAATGGAATTAACTCCAGCTGCATATATACAAAACATAAGTATAAACATATATGTAGATGAAAATATAAGTAAAGATGTTTCTATATGTATACAAAACATACCATGTATCACATAGAAAAATATTGCTTTATGAGTCATTTCATTCTTCTGTTTGTGTATGTAGGATAGAAATGCAGAATTCACTTTTTACTATTAGTATTATGGTGAAATAAAGCTTTGAATATTACCAATCCAGAGCTTTCTCACACCTTAGAGCTTTAAAATGATTTGCTACAACAATGTAAATTCTAAGAAATTCCCATTCCGTCTACTTTGAATACAACTAAGCTCATTTTATTAAAGAGATACCCTAGTGGCATTACAGGTTACTGTATTTTAACGGATCAAACTGTCCTTCTTTTCAATTTCTGGAATGTTGACTTTGTTTCTGTTTAAATAATTCCCAGTTGTATGATTTCCCATGCCCTTATTATCTCAGGTCCTTAAAGGTGTATTAAAAAATATAGGTCCTTCCTGTAAACTGAGCCTGCCCTATGTGAGGTCACATATTGTTACTTGCTGCTGCTTTTTGTTAAAGTGTTTTCACTCACACGAAGCTGTAGTATTGTCTGTTAAGACTAGGTTAATTCACTGGTAGTTTCCAAGATATTCTTTTGCTCTGCTTTTGTTACTGACTGCCTCCTATAAAATTTCCCTCTTTACTATTCCCAATATATTTCTAGACTAGACTTAATTGTGTGTAACTCTGATATCTAGAGAAAAAAATCTTCACCAATTTTTGCACACATGTATTTGTTGGGGGAGGGCTGTGTTGTAACAAATAACTACTGAAGCTCTTCATTTTGTTTTTGGTTTTGCTTTTGTCTTTTGTTTTTGTGGTTTTATTTATTCATTTTTGGTGGGGGAGGGAACACCCCACCCTGCTCAGAAGTTACTCTTGGCTCTGTACTATTCCAGGCATGTAGTATGGAATGCTATAAGAATTACACTTTGGTCAGCTTCTTGCTAGACAAGTGACTTGCCTACTATACTATCACTTCAGCCCCCAAAACTGAAATTCTTGACAAGGTATTTGTCAGAATGAATGGCCCTGACTGTCACTTTATTGTTTACTATGTACAGTATTTCAACGTTAGCAATAACATCAATGATTCTGGCTACAACTGAATAAAAAAAATATTGGGCTCAGTGTTGTACACAGTTCATATCAGTGTTGATATGAAATTTCATGCACATTAATATTATTACCATCATTATTTCCCTTTTTTTACTCTAACCGATTATCTGAATATGAGGGTAGGACGCTTCTGATAACTAAATCATATTCTAAGCAATGTCATTGTACACATTAAGAATAACTGGACAATATAAAACTCTTGTTTATGCTCTAATATTTTTCTAACACTGACCATGCCTTCCATATTAAAGATTAGTAAATTGAGGGTCTGTGTGTGGGGGCTTTTTGTTTGTTTGTTTTGGGGTACACATCCAGCAGCACTCAGGGGTTAGTTCTGGTTCTGTACTCAGAAATCACCTCTCGCTCAGGGGACCATATGGAATGCCATGGATCGAACCTGAATCTATCTTGGGTCAGTCAGGTGCAAACCAAATGCTCTACCATTCTGCTACCACTTCGAACCACTTCAGCCCAGTAAATTGAGGTTTAAAGGAATTGAGTATCGTGTCTGTTGATATAAATTATCTGACTAGGAAAGGTAATACAAGCAAATCAAAACTTCAACAAAATTTTCTTGAATTACTCTTGGCATGAACCTGCTTATATCAGATATGAACTTATACCTGATAAAAACAAGCGCTAACCTAGGACGGACCGCGGTTCGAGTCCCCGGTTCTCCATATGGTCCTCCGTGCCTGCCAGGAGCGACTTCTGAGCGAATAGCCAGGAGTAACCCCTGAACGTCACCGGGTGTGGCCCAAAAACCAAAAAAAACAAACAAAAAAAAAAAACAAAAACAAAAAAAACATAAGGTTGTATCATATCTTATGTGCTATTTCTTTAAAAAAAAAAAAAAAGGAAGCATTTGTTATATAAAGGCCCTGATACTTTTACCCCAAATCCTCTCAATCTTCATATGTACGATTCTTCGAATTCCTACTTCTCATCATAGAATTTAAAATACAGTATATCTTAAAATTAATGTGTTATCTATTTACAACAACAATCATGTAGAAGTCTCTGTTTATCATTCCTCTTGGTCTTCACAAATCAATGTGTGTAAATCACACATGAGCAAAAAGGAAAAGACACTCTACAAAATAAAGCAAACTTGTATGTGGAGTAACTTCAAAGTTAGGGAGGAATGAAAGGAAAACCCTAAAAAAAATAAGGTAAAAAAGAGAAAGAAATGGTGAAATAATAAAATCTTGGTTTCAAAAATGCCTTTTCACCAGATCATGTGTTTTATGTGACTTTCCTAGTGCTTTAGGGAGAAGTATTTTACTAATTTTATAGAAAAAATGTCAGAAAGAGCTGTATATATCTGTAACCTACATGGAAGAAAATAGAGCTATCACCAACTGTACAAGTCTAATTGCTAATTAAGGAGCAAAATAGGTTTTATATGTCTTATGATAATTGTTAGATAAGTACATGAAGATAAATTTCCTTGAAGTTTTAATGGCAAGTTGGTTATTCCCATATTAATAAATAAACCTCTATTAGTCATATTATTTTTGAAAGTAAATCCAAGGATGCCTGATTTTAATTATAAATTGCTTTCTCTAAAATGTATTACAGCTCTTGAAAAATAACACCCAACCTGCATTTATTTCCTGCAGTAGATAACGTGAATGATAGATAAGAGAACTCATTTGTTTTCTTGTAATCATTTTCAATATGTAGTCTACCTATTTCCAGAAAGGATTTGAAACTTTTTATGATAAAACACATTTATAATGAGACTGTTAAAATAGAAATCACAACAAAAAAGAAAGAAATATAAGAAAATGTATCTACCATGCTCAGGCTTATAAATATAGGGTGATTGAGGGCTGAGATTTCTGGCAGTCAAAACAGAAGGGAATTAGGATGATTTTCTGTTTTATTTCAGTATCAAAATGAATTTTTCATATCTGCTGACATAGATACTGAACCCTATCCCAAAATAATTTGGGGATTGCTGTCCAAGCCTCAACATTTTTTAAGTGCCCTAGGTAATTTTCATGCACATACAACTTTGGATATAGCTGACCTGTGCAAAAAGGAAGGCAGAGGATTGTATGCACAGTGGATAGTGTACTTGTATGTGACTTAGATCAATTCTTAGCACTTCATATGATCCTAGCATACTACCAGAGTGATCCCTTAGGACATACCAAGTAGTAATCTCTGACTACCACTGAGTAATGCCCAACACAAAACAAACAAACACAATATCAAACCAGAGATATGACACAGTGGTTTGCCTTGCAAGGGAGTTTGCCTTACAAGCAGCTGACCTAGGACAGACTGTGGTTTGATCCCCAGGCATCCCCTATAGTCCTCCAAGTGATTTCTAAGCACATAGCCAGGAGTAACCCCTGAGCATCACCGGGTGTGGCCCTAAAACAAAACAAAACAAGGAAAACAAAAAAACCTAAAAAATACAAACAAGCACAATATAAATGTGCATTAGACTTCAAGATTAGTATTTCTTACATGCTGAAACCTGAGCTACAAAAATTCTTTAACTGACAGTTGGATTAAATATATCAAGAAACTTCAGATGATATCCACTTCATAGCATTCGTAATTTTCAAATAAATTCACATATGCTAGAGTTTAACTTAGTCATTCCACTAATCTTGTCAGCATATGCAGAAATCTTAGTGTCTGTGTATCAACTGCTCAGGGTTCAACCATGGGTAAATTATTGTTTGCTGAGTAAAAAACATTCAGTGGAATCAGTTAGCAACTGCTTGACTGTGGGCAAGTAAGTAAACTCCAGGGCCTTTGGTAATCTCATTTCCCCTCAAGTGCTCTTTTGACAAATAAACTGTGGTAAGCAATGAATATGTGTTAGGGAATATCTCTACACACTTTAAGGACAGATAATTTGTCAACAGTATAATTAAGGAGGTTTTGCTTCTTTTCAATATGTTCTGGAAAAAATGCATTTCCAATTACTCTTTGGTATTGGGAAATATTTATAACCAGTCCTGGAAAAATAGAATTGTTTCTCTATTATTCGATTATAGCAGTATTTAAATCTATTAAACAGCCATCAGTTTCTTTTATCTTCAAGTTTCTTTCCAGTGCAAGAAGACAATAGATGCTACCACTAGTTAATTCATTGTCTGCCAATATAAAAAGCCCCTGTTAAGAGAAACAACCCTCAAACAAAGTATTAAAAGAAAAATGCATGACAAGTATATCCTGTTGTAACAGAATAACTTAATTTTGTGGGCCACTATTTTATTCCTTCGTGGAATGTATATAATGACACCCAAGGGTAAAAATACTAGTGAGCATTATAAAAAGGATATAATAATAGATTGTACCAATTGCAGTTTATACAAAATATAAACATTTATATATGTATTCATCATACCATTTGTGCCTACAGTGAAATTAATATATAAAATAGTTAGCCTGTAGAAAATCACAATATATTAACATGAGTAAGATAAAAAGTTTAAAAATAGAAAAAAGTAATAGAGTGGAAAATACATTTGATTTAGTTCACAGTATAGGAGAAAAATCATTTGCTTTGCTTTTGACTACATTTGCTATCCCTAGTTTTATACCAGGCAACCATATTGGTCCTTTGACCACAATCACGGATGTCTTCCAAGCCAGAGGTCATACATGTCCCATTAGTAATCCTGGGTCTGACCCCTGTAATTAGAAAAGAGGTATTTAAGATATTTTAATTTATTTATGACTCCTCCAGTGTCTTCTAAATATAAGAATTGAGCTTTTTTAGAAATCCAAATAGTGAGGGTAGCAATAATAAAACAATACATTACTGACCTATGATGTTATTGTTTGTGGTTTCACTGTATTTTTTCCTCAAGCTTTAAAATATTCTTTGTCTTTAAAGCATAAGGATTCAAGCATTTTTCTCATGGTGGTGGTACATTAAAAATTCTTTGTGGCATTTAATATTGAAACACTATATGGCAGATATTTAGGTTACATTCTTAAATTATTTCTGAAAATAAAACTCCAGTTAGTATTGCTTAAACCCTGTCTTGCATTGTAAGGCTTATTTTTGAATTCACATGCAAAAGTCATTGCAAGTTGTTTGATTTATCTAAAAAGTTATGAAATGTCTATATGCTTGCTTATTGTTTTTTTCTTTTTGCTTTGA
>PVKC010002369.1:0-43864 GCA_004027635.1 Crocidura indochinensis
GGGCCAGGGAAACATGCAGGTTTTTAATCTGGGCTGCCCGACCCTACAGAAAACATTTAGGGAAGGATGAAACAATCCCTTTTATGCATTGGACTCAGCTATCACAGATTACTTGTTCTTGTACACATTGTTGTAACAAAGTCACTCTCTTGCCTGCACACCCAAAGTACACTCAGGAGGCCTTTCTGGCCCTACGCAAAATCCTGACTGGGGAACCTCGAGCCACTATGTCACATCTGAGGTGTAGCAATACTGCATTAAAACTTTCTTTTCTTTTTACCATGACTTACAAAGCTATTGACAACATATTCAGGTACTCAATGTTCTAAACTCCAACCCCCACTCCAGTTATCAGTGTCTCTTCACCAAGGACCTAATGTTACTTCCCTCTTCCCATTCCACCTCCTTAGCAAATTTTTGTTCTTTAATTTGCTTGGCTCACAAGCTTCCACTAGTATTAACTCTTGTGGTTTGGGTATACATAGGTTTCTCACTTTCACATAACTTAAATATCCAAGACCCTTCACTTATGGCCTAATAGGTCATCCCCAGGTGGCAACTGTATTATCAAGTTAATCCCCTCCATTTAATTTAAGCTAGTGGTATAAGACTAGTGAGTGCAGTTGCAGTGTCCAGATCTCCCAGAACTCTGGGTCACTCTATATGATGTAAGACCTGCTGCCTCTCTGTCTGATTAACCTTTTGTAGTGCTTTTCAGTTTTAGCCTATAATTGCAGAGGAAAAGCTTATGATCGGCAAAGGTGACTCAGATTTCATGGTCTTGGAACCTTGAGTTCCAATATAACACTGCAAGACTTCCTCCTTCATCTGTATTCATGCATTCTGTACTTACATTATTTGTCTATTGGTCTTACTAGAGGACAATGATTCTCTTACTTCTTTCCATTCCAAACTTGATTGGGACAGTCTGTACCTAAAGAGATTTCTTGTTTATCATTCCCTCTCTTAGTCCTCACTTTCACACAAAAAGGTGTAGTAATTAGAAAACAGTGTTTTATAATCTGTAGTGTTCATGACGTTGTCTTAGTTTTTTGGGCCACATATCCAGTGGTATACAGAGGCTACTCCCAGCTAGGTGCTAAGTGGCCTACTTCTGGCAGTACTCTGGAGACCAGGAGGATCAAATTTGGGCCTCCTACATGTAAAGCATGTGCTCCAGCACTTTGAGCTATTTGCCCATGGCCAGATGAAACATTTTCTAAAATGACCTGAATATTCCTTTAAATAAGTATGCCCGCAGTTAGATCAGCACTTCCAAAAATGGAGAAATTTTCACTTATGGGAGCTCCTGAGTTGGCTTCATTTATTTGCTAGCAGCTACTGTATAAACACTTATTATGTACTTAAGTATAATCTATGTTTGTTGGATGTTTTCCCCTGTGCTGGGAGAGGGAAATTTATTAAGAGATTGATAAAAAGGATTTTTTTGGGAGTTGCAAGAAGGTCGAAATGGTATTGAGAACCATAAAAAAAACCTCATATGGGGCCCAGGAGATAGCATGGAGGTAAGGCGTTTGCCTTTCATGCAAAAGGTTATCGGTTCGAATCCCGGTGCCCCATATGGTCCCCCGTGCCTGCCAGGAGCAATTTCTGAGCATGGAGCCAGGAGTAACCCCTGAGCACTGATGGGTGTGACCCCCCCCCCCAAAAAAAACCTCATATGACATCTTAGGTTAAACTTAACTGAGTCTCAGGACACCGAACAACACTCAATAAGCCCTGAACAAAGAGGAGCAGGTGGGCTTGACCTCAGGACACCTAAAAATCCTGAACTTTGCCTATGGTGAGGGAACAGGTGGGCCCTGTGGCTGATGGCAGTCAAAGAATCAGCAACAGTAACTCAGGGTCCTTCTGTTTGAAACTATGTCTCCTGGTGGTCTCAGAGACTTAACATTGGAAGGTGTGACAGGGCCAGTAAAGGAGCCTCCGGGTGCTCAAGGTGGGCAGGGGTAGATGTCCTCTGTTCTTAACATCAAGCACCTGGCATGATCGAAAGTGTCTCAACTGTGAGAGAATAATCACACTGAGATTTCGAAGTGGAAGCTAGCTAGGTTCATTCATTAGCTAGTGCCTGGCTCCCACACAGTTGCTCTCAATCATTTGTTGTTTCAGTGAATCAGGAAACACATGGCATAGTTGAAAATACATGTCTTTCAATATGTATTTATTTTCATTTGGGGGTCATATCCAGTCCAGTGGTGCTTAGAACTTACTCTTGCTCTGCTCAGCATATCATATGGGGTGCTGGAGATTGAACCCGAGACAGCCACATGCAAGGCAAGTACACTACCAGCTGCACTAAGATTCTAGCCCCAGGAATTGGCATTTTATACTTGTACATGCCATTAATCTGTTTTATAACTATTTGTTTCTGAAAGTCTTACCCACTTTTTAAAATTCTTTATTTTAAAAATAATTTCTTTATTTAGCACCATGATTACAAACATGTTTGTAATTGGGTTGCAGCCATAAAATACACCCCCCTTCATCAGTGTACCTTTTCCGCCACCAATGTCCCCCATTTCCCTCTTCCCCCATCTCCTGCCTATCTTTGAGACAGACATTGTATTTCTCTCTATATAATCATCATCATGGTAGTTATGTAGTTATTTCTCCCTCTCCCTCTCCTTCTCTCTCTCTCTCTCTCTCTTTGGTTTTTGGGTCACACGTGGTGGTTTTCAGGGGTTACTCCTGGCTCTATGCTCAGAAATCACTCCTGGCAGGCTTGGGGGACCATATGGGATGCTGGGAATCTAACCACCGTCCATCTTGGATCAGCTGCATGCAAGACAGTCACCCTAACACTGTGCTATCTCTCCAGCCCTATTGTAGCTATTTCTCTAACTGCATGAACCTCTCTTTGTGGTAAGCTTAATATCATGGGCTGCTCCTTTAGGCCCTAATCTCTATTGTCTCTTGGTATTATTATAACGTTAAACCTCACAGATGAGTGAGACAGTTCTGTGTTTAGCTCTCTCCCTCTAAATTATTTCACTCAATATAATAGTCATCCTAATCTTCATTGTGGTGGAAAAAAAAAAGTGACTTATAAATTCTGAGGTGTTTTTGGTCTTTCTTTTTTTCCCCTTCTGATGTGTTTTATCTTGATCAGAATTACAGTGCAATTTCTGGGAAAGATGCCTCTTCCTCACTCTTAAGAGTATTTTATATACTGCCATGACTACCAACTAAGAAGGAGGACACATCACATTCAAATATGTATTACTTTCAAATAAAAAAAAGTGTTTCCATCTTTCTGATAATGTTTTCTATCATTAGGAAATCCATTTTGGTCATGTAAACAAGTATCCTGAACTACAGTGGGCAATTTAAATTAGCACTCTAGGGAGCCATGAAGAAAACAGAATCTCTAATTATGGGAATTGAGTGGAAGGATAGGAAATATGGGTGAAATGAAGGAAAATGTAAGAAGGCCCTTTAAGATTTCTGTCATCAACTATTAAGCAAATAGACCTAGAAGTCACAGAGTAAATCTACCACAGGTACTTGATTTAAAAAATATAAGCCACCAGAAATTTAATCCCCCAGTGATATTAAATATCATGGAACTCTGAAATCAGATTGTAAAATTTCCCAAATGTGGAAAAATAAACAATACATTTCACCCTGTAAGAAGTGTTCACTGTTTTGTAACAATTTTAAATTGCATTTGAGTATAGTTATGTTCAATACAAATAGTACATGCACTTTGCCAGTCTCCTTAATAATTGCAGTCTATGAAACTGTCTATAAGTGTCCCAACAACAAAACAGAAATTGAAACAGCATAAGGCAAATGTGGCAAAAGTATTATTGCCCAATAGTTTTCTATCATTTCATCAAATTAGAACAAAGAAGTGGTAGGGACTCATGTGAATCTGTGAAGTATGTGCAATGGAGGAAACAGAGTAGAGTCCCAGCTCATTCTCCTTGCAATCTTCCACTTTGAAAAATAACGAAAATCAAGTCTCCTTTGAGTGCACCACATATAAATTACCTTGGAGGACAGAAATGATATAGGACTCATAATAGTGTGTAGTCCGCTCTAGAAAAGACATACAAATTTCATGAACTACCAAGCTCTCTGTGGTACTAGGACTCATGTTTACTAATCTGTTGTGTTTCTTGTCCTAATAGAGACAAGTAAAGCCCTTTCCAGGATTCATTCTGAGGTATAACTTATGGAATAATTTCAAGCTGCTATGTTATCTATTCTGATTTCCTTAAAACAACTAGGAATTGCTGACCAGATGATTCTGAGATCAAGATGCAAATAAACAGAATTACTCAATTTGTCAAGGTAATTCAATTTGGCTGTAGGAGTATATTAGGGGACTGAATCCCATAGGTGTTTAATATTTAATAAACATATATGTGAATAAAATGGGTATGTCAGGTTAAAGATGCATTGGCCAATTTTTCAGTTAACTGCCTTAATTAGAACTAATTATAGTAAGGTCAAAGCAATGAAGAGTATTAGAAAATAAAACAAAGAAACAAAAAATATCAAGATATGTATCTAAGCAATGAGAGAGCTCTAATAACTCACATTGAGAATCTACACCCTACACTCTACATTCTTGGAGAAAATGTAGAGACAAAGGGAGAAGAACAGATAATAAAACTTATACAACATAATGGAAATAGACTTTCCCATCTGCATATGGCCCAAGTATAGTAGGAATGGCTCAATTGGAAGTCTCTTTCTTAATTATTCAAACAAACATTGAAACAAATAATAAGCAGCAACAAATAGACAAAAAGCATTCAAACACAGAAACAACTTGAAACAAACTCATCAAAGATGGCTTAGGAGATATAGAGCAAGACTCATGTCATCAGTACCTCATGCCTTATCAGATAGATACCAACTTATACTTATAAGCAGTGGTGAAGGGTAAAAGGGATAATGGGAGTCTATGCAGAGTGAAAAATCCTGCCAGGTGTGAAAAAAATGATACAGCACAGGGAGGCACAATATAGCAGAGTTTGGGTAATTAAGTAGCTAATAACAGCAGAGCATGGTACACAGTTGAGGAAATATCACTTAAGGAAGGAGAGATCTATTTTGCTCAGTATTTTTTTTTTTTTTTGGTTTTTGGGCCATATCCAGTGACGCTCGGGGGTTACTCCTGGCTATGTGCTCAGAAGTTACCCCTGGCCTGGGGGACCATATGGGGCACGAGGGATCGAACCGCGGTCCGTCCAAGGCTAGCGCGGTAAGGTAGGTACCTTACCTCCAGCGCCATCGCCCAGCCCCTTTGCTCAGTATTTTAATTTGGGTGTTTTATTTTCAGGGATGAGTGGCCACACTCAGTGGTACTCAAGGTTTATTTCTGGCTTTGTGCTCATGGCTTACTCTTGTCAGGGTAAAGGGACTGCATGTGGTGCCAAGGATTGAAACTGACCAGCTATGTACAAGTAAATACTTTGCTTGCTGTCGCTCCAGCTCCATAAGTATTTTAATATTTTATTGAAGAAGTTAAAGATTTATATAATTATATACACATATTTAATATATAAATATTTTACAGAAGAATTTTTGCCATTCTGATGGCTGGAAGACTTCTTTAAATGGATGAAATATTTTAAATTCAAATCAGAAAACACTTATCCAGTCTCTCAATCAGAAAACAATTCATTAAATGTGCATTCATAATGAGAATATTTTCCTTGAGTGATTACAATGAGGATGCAAAGAATCATATTTATAATTTTCGCTATGTTTATCTACTACGTGGGTAGAAATGTGAAACCAATTAATCAATTTAGTGCCATTATCCAAATGCTTACCTTTGAGACTTGTACAGAACTCAGAAAACATTGTTTCAGGTGAGTGCAGCAGTAGGGGATGTGATTAATATGTACTTACCTAAGAATCTCTCTATATGCAGAGGTACCAAATGTGACAGTCACACTATGGAACCAGGGTATAAAGGTCAAGATGGAGGTGACTGAATTTTTATCATATTTACAGAGAATAAATATTTGGTTGTGACCCAAGTAATGAGGTCAGTGTGGTTGGTTAGCATATGTGTGGGGCACAAAAACTTACTACTACATAACAAGAGGCCTCATTCCAAGACAACCTGGGCTTCCATAATCCATCAGAATTAAGCTCAAACTAGACATAAAAAGGCATGTAAATAAAAAATTGGGTATACTCTGGTATACCACACTTCAGAGTTCCAACACAGAAAAAACACCTTAAATCATCTTCTCTTAAAGCACTATTTTCCTCAGATGATCAAATGATAACTTTTCTTACCCATAACTTAAAGCTTTTATCTATACCAATAATTTAAGCTAAATTTTCCCTCAAGTATAGTAACTGATATACTGTAAAGAGTTTGAAAATGAAAAGAGACACTGGGCTTAGGAAGATCACTTTAAATGCCCACTCACCTCTACAGGAAGCGTGTGCTTGGTGTTATATAAGGAGCGAGAGATTTTTAAAACTTCTTCTCCCAGTCTTTCCTTATTCTCCATTGCACACCTGGTTAGCATCGCTGTAGTGAGTCTCATCCAGGGATTATGGGTTATGCTGATTCTAAGGGAAAAAAAAGAGCACAGTATTATACAAACTAAAGTAAAAACAATTGTGTTATGAGACTTCAAAATGGGGCTGGAGAGATAACATGGAGGTAAGGCGTCTGTTTGCCTTGCATGCAGAAGGATGGTGGTTGGAATCCCGGCATCCCACATGGTCCCCTGAGCCTGCCAGGGGCAATTTCTGAGCACAGAACCAGGAGGAACCCCTGAGCACTGCCGTGTGAACCCCCTACCCAAGAAAAAAACACACACAAAAAAAGAAATTTCAAAATGATGGGAGGCAACTGTCACCATATGAATCACGAGTGAGGACCAAGCTGAGAAACCAGTGCTGCCACCGTTGAGCATGGCTATGCCATGCTAAAAGAAAACAGCAAGGCGGAGACTGGTGCAAGGAGACAAGTGCAGCTGCTTAGTTCCATGGCCATACATTTTTTCCTAGTCAACGAACCCCAGCACAACATGTAAAAGACACCACACTGCAAAGGGGATAAAGGGAAACAACACAGAACTCCAACACACTTAGAAAATGAAGATGATAGCTACCAAGACCTGCCAAGTACCCTCCACCTATATAACCTCTGCAATATGGTCTTAAGAGAAGAAATGTAGAGGAAGTTCAAAGAAAGTATGGCAGGAACCAAACAGACTACAATTAAAACTCAAGATGATATGAAAATCTGTGTTAAGAAGCTTAAAAGTCTCTTTCCCTACAACTCCCTTTATGTTGTTATTGCTGTAATGCACACACTTGGCTTTTGATCACAGTGCTCACATATTTTCTTGCGGTGTTTGTGAGGGGTTACACTTATTAGTTGTGATGCTTGTACCAAGATTTTAGCTGCAGTGCTGGCACTGCTTCCTATTTCCCTGGGAGACTGTTTGTAGTGCTTGCTCTGAGTGACACACTTTAGTTATCACGTGCACTCACGCAATCCGCCACAGATCACACACTTTGCTGTAGTGCCTGGAATCCCAAATGGCAGTGCTTTTGGCACATGCTGGGAGGTACAAGGGGTCAAATAGGAAGGCATCACTCCTATGAGGTAGGAACTAAGCCATCTCTCTGTTTGAGAGAGCAAATTTTCCTGGAGAAAATATAATCGTTTTGTTGACAACATAAATCAGTTGGCACTCTCAAGGCTTGTCTGGTCATTCTGAATAAAATGTTTGGGTTTAGAGAAAACAGATATGTTTTCTCTACAGCATTTCAAAAATAAGCTATTCACTCTCAATGTAAATATTTGTGTACTGTTTCCTTAGATCTTTCTATAGTCTTAAATTTTTTGTTTGCTTTGGGGTCACACTAAGCAATGCTCAGGGCTTACTCCTAGCTCAGCAATCACTCTTGGCAGAGCTCAGGGGACCATATAAATTGACAGGCCATGTACAAGGCATGCACCTGCTGTACTATTTCCCCAGCGCCTATGTACTTGCTGTACTATCTAGCTCCAATGGTTCTAGAATTTTAAAGTCCCCCAAAAGAAACCTAGTTAGGTTAAATTTATGTTCACACTTACACATAATCATGTTTCATAGGTGGCCAAGCTTGCAGGAGCAAAACCAAGTGCTGAAATTCAACCTCTTTGTGACTGGATTCCAGGAGATCCACAAAGAGAGAATATCTGTTCTCTTCATCCTCAACGTCAGCTACGTCGACCTGAAAGGGGAAATATATATTGGGAACTGATAGAAAAGTCTAGGGAATTGATTGTTAAAGAAATTAAACTGACTTTATATTAATCTTTAAAAATTTGTTTTACTATCTTCTGAGGTAGTTCAACAACTTTCTTTCTCCAAAGAAAACACTTAGAAGATCTATGACCCAATGTCAACATTGATGCTCAAAAAATTTGAACAGATATCAAGATGGTTTGTAATCTTTATGTGTTTGATTACTCATGTATTTATCTTTTTTGTTTGTTTAAAAACTCTTTTTAATCATTACTTTATTTAAATACCATGGCTAAAATATTGTTCATGATTGAGTGTCAGCCAGAGTGTACACTACCCTTCACCAGTGCACAATTTCCACCACCAATGCTCCTAATTTCCTTCCTACCCAACTCTCCCCACTTCCCCTTGCCTGCCAGGCATTAAGACCCCCCCCTCTCTCTGTCTCTCTCTCTGTCTCTCTCTCTGTCTCTCCCCCTTTTGACACTGGAGACTGCACAACTGTTAATAAAGTGGTATCATACATATAACTTTATCCCCTTTCAGCATCCAGTTCTTGCCCATAGTGATCAGTTTCAACTATTATTGTCATAATGGACCCTTCTCTACTTTAACTTCACTCACCACTCTTTGTGGCAAGCTTCCTACCCTGAACAAGTCCTCCTGGCCCTCATCTCTATTGTCTTTGAATATTATTATCATATATTTCTTCTTGTATTCCACAAATGAATGAGATTATTCTATATTTATTCTCTCCTTCTGATTCACTTCACTCAGCATAAGTCTCTCCATATTCTTTACCACAATAAATTCAAACAAGCAGCACTGGCTTGCCTGTGCTTAAGATATTATAACCAATTTTTAGATTGACATTATAATAGTTCATCAACATAACCAACATGACTTTTTAGCAAGTTTAAATCATTCTTATTATATTTCTAGTACCTGATCTAGCATTGTTACCAAATCTTTGTACTGTGTAGGAAATTTCTCTAATTTGAAATCAAATATATTTTATAAGTTTATTCATCATGTGTTATTAGAAATCAAGTAAAAATAACCTCTAATTACACTTCATTTTATGTAGTGGCCACTCAAGTGATAATCAGAGTTACTGGAAACCATCCTGGTGATTCTTGATCACTAGAGACACCCCACCCCGAGCTAGGGAACTCTAAGGTCATACCCAAACTGATTTGCGGGTTCCAGCATGCTGCATCAGTGATGCTCAGTCGGACAGACACAAGATGCTGGGGATGAAACCAAGGACAGACACTGTTTCTATGCACAAACCCTCCTACTATCTCTCAGCTCCCTCACTTTTCCATTTCCAATGCAAAAGAAATCTCAGTCGAACACAAAATATTCACTGCATCTCACTGAATAATCAGATGTTTCTTTTATTCTGAGCCAGTTTTAAAAACAAATTATATATTCAATAGCTCTACTTAAATTAAAAAACATTTTTACATATAGAGGTGAAATGAGGGGCCAGAGTCACAGTACAAATCAGTAATTAAAATACTTGTCTTGCAAAGGAATAATGTGAGACTCAGATAATAATTTGTTAGAAGAATGATAGAAAATGTATGGTTATCTACATATTTTCTACATGCTATTATGAATACATGTTTCCAAAATATTTCATGTAGGGGTCACTTTGGCTCTTCTCCCAAGAAGCCATATGAAAAAGACTCAACTATGATTCAGTATTATTACCAAAGATGATGTGTTAATTATTGTTAATTATTCTGGGAAGTTGTGCTCACATAGTCATAGTGACTGATAATTTCAAAATCTAGTTTAAAGCCCCATGCCATTCTTCATTTAATAACAACCCCAAGCATTTTATAACTCTGAAATAATTTCATAAGTCAGCTGACCATTATAATAGTTTCATATGGAGGACTTCCAAGGTCTTATTAACTTCACATTCAGGATGAAGTAATGGGTTTATCTGTGCTGGTAACAAAGCAGCCAAGGGGCAAAGTCAACATATAATTATAACCAGATCAGGATGTTCAGAACTGGGAGGATTCAATAAGCAAAAGGAGTTCCTTTTCATTGAAACTGGAGATCTAACTGAGAAGCCGAAGTGTTTTCTTATGTATTTATGATTTTTTTCTTAAATCTCAAGCTCAAGAGGCCTATGTGCTATTACTTGAACCTATATAGCTTCTTAGGCACTCTTGCCTTTCATCATACGCACTTCTAACTAAGGAAGTCTGATGCTTCCTAACCTGGCAATTTTTTTTTTTCATATTTCTACCTGGAAAATTTCCTCACTTCCTTCAATCTTCTCAAAATGTCACTTTACCTGAAAATGTATTATGGGCCTATCCTTCCAAAAACAGCACTTCCCCACCTTCTACCTAATACCTGATCTGTTCTCATTTCTTCCTTAGCATTTTTAGGTAAATTTATATTACATTTATTCATTGCCTTTTTTTTTCTTCAAAAAAATGCAAGTTCCTTGGACCCAGACAGACAACATAGGGCTAAAAGACACTTGTTATACATGAGGCCAAACCTGTTTCAATCCCTGGAACTACATATGGTTCTCTAAGCACTGCCAGGAGTAACCTCTGATCACAGAATCAAGGGTAAGCTCTGAGTACTGCCAGGTATGGGAAAAACAGACAAACAAAACCACAACTCTTGAAAATAGTGACTTCCATGTTCAGTGGCTTGTGTCCAATATTTGAAATAACAGCTGATGTAAAATAGTTTTGGGGATCTGTTAGTGTTGTAATGAGGAAATCATCAAGAAAGGAATCACTAAAACTGACCTTTAGGCACAGGTTCACTAACACTGCAACTCTCCAAATGATGTCTATGGGCTGCCCCTAGACTTCAGCGGAGTTCACCTCTCTGAGTCACATTTTCCCTTTTTAAAAAATGAGCTTCAAAAATCCGCAAAGCCCCAGAAATCTGAGGAGTTGCCTGAGAAAGGGGTTGGTAAACAATCTTTCTTTCTTGAATAGCTGAATTGCTTCAGAAGACATTTGAAGCTGAATTATAATATCAAAAGATATTTTAAAAGATTTGAAGCTTAAATATTTTAAAAGACTGAATGATTTAGCTCTATACCAGTGACTTACTAGGTATTTTCATATATATATATATATTATATATATATATATATGAGAATGATTCTTCAAATCATTTTAACTCTAACAATAAAGTTTCTATTAATTAATTCTAGCCTTTTTGATCATCAATGATCATAATAGCAACAATGATGACAATTTTGAAAATTTAAGGTTACAGTTCCTATTTCTGCTTCTACTACACTGACAACCTCCATAAGAAGGAAAATTTACAATACTATGTACCCTTGTTTTATTTCTAGTTTCAATGAAAAAGATGTCTTCAAATTTTAATTGAAAGTCAGTTATGGGTTCTGAGAGATAGTACAAGAGGTTGAGGTGATTGTTTTGCATGCAGCTGACCCTGATTCAGCCCCCGACAATGTCTATGAGCCCCTCAACAGAGCCAAGAGTGATTCTGGGCAGAGCTAGGAGTAAGACCTGAATACTGCCAAGTGTGAACCCCAAACAACAATAAAAGACCCTCCAAGTGAAAGAAAAATATAATTCTGTTAGGATTAAATATTAGTAGCCAGTCAAGAATAATGAACAGAGCAAATCAATATCTCATGAGAACATAATAGGAAAAATTAGGCTACTTCCATTTTTTCACTTTTAATTCCTCCCCCACAACCCCTTCCCAATATTGACATTGTTGTGAGATGATCTGAGAGTCCCAGGGGTCCTCAAACTTTTTAAACAGGGGGCCAATTCACTGTCCCTCAGATTGGAGGTCGGACTATAGTAAAAACAAAAACTATGAACAAATTCCTATGCACACTGCATATATCTTATTTTGAAGTGAAGAAACAAAATGGGAACAAATACAGTATGAGGACCACTGTCTGAGACTAAACACATTCTGACTTTGGAACACTGTGGTCACACCCTCTAGTTGTGTCGCTAGCACAAAACTGGCTGTGGGGCACTGGGAATCAACCAGTTATCTGGGCAGCCATGCTCAGTCAGAAGAATTGTGACCAGGTTCACACTCTGGCACAGGTAAGTACCACTGGAAATTGAGCTTATGTCTCCTACTTCCAGCCACCATGCTATTTTGGACCTTCTTATCTACTTTATTTCCTAAACGTGGGTTTTAATCCAAATATTTCATACAATAGTAATGTTGCGCATTCATAGTTAGAAAGAAAACACAAACCACCAGAAGTTGAAGGAAATCGCTAATCATTAACAAGAAAAATTGAAGAGAAATGGTGGGAGTAGGGGATAGATTGCTTTGAGAATACAAAGAATGAGGCAAAAAGGGTCTTAAAGGCAACAGATTTGCAATGACTGCATATAATAAGAACTAAATTAAAATAAATTTATTTATGCTTTGGGAAACACCAGGCTGTGCTCAGGACTGACTCTGGCTCTGTAATCAGGGATCATTCTCAGGGCCATAGAAGACCTATGAGTGCCAGGAATCCAATCTGGGTTGTGATATGTGAGACAAGAACCCTACTCAATGTACCCTACCCTACTACCTCTATAGCTCTAAGTCAATATGAACTTAAATTCCCTCCTACACATGACAACAAGTCAAGTCACAGTACAGATGTGACCTATCCATATGTAGCCCATACTAAACTGTATGGCCCATTTTAAATTCCATATTCTCAATATCTGAATATACTTTATGAAAACATGATAAATACAGAAACTGACATAGTACTGAAAGAAAAATAATAAGAAATAACTCTAGGACATATTTGGACATGAAGGAAAGTATTTGTGACAATCAAATGCTCCAATGTATTCCACTATGGAGACTGTAAAGTAAGTTCTGAAGGATGATCAAATTAAATATGCTGTTTCAAAATAGAGCTGATAAAGTCAGTGTAACATCAAAAGTGCTTATTTTGGAGACACTATTAGACCTTCTTGAGGCTTAATTTCCGCTTCTCTCAGATGAAGATAACATATTTATGTAGTGGCTGTGAATATAAAGAGAACATAAAAAGCCAGTATGGAGACTAGCACATGGTAAGAATATAGACATGAATGATATGATTTGCATTATCTTCAACATCACATACTATGTATCAAAACAGCAGAAAGTTGGGTATGTGTCATTTTCTAATAATATACACACTTACAGTCTAGGCAGGAAAGAGAAAATACAAAGAAATGCAGTTTATTTATGGTAATGAAACTGAGGGTTTTATTTTTGTTTTGAGATCTCTTCTTTTTTGTCATCTTTTATGAAATTTCATTTATTTGTAAAACAAGTCTTTGAAATAACTATTTAACATGCCTTTTACAAATTAGTGAAAATAAATGTGAGAGAAACTGCTATCTTTTTTCTTACATTTTGTTTCATTATGTCTTCTTCCTCAACGAATGCAGAGATGGATGATGGGGAATGCCCAATATTCCCATAGTTTGTCTAGCTTCCTAAAATTCCTAGCTGTAACTTGCCATACTGATATCACTATCAAAACAGCAGAAGATTTTAAAGATCAAAATTCAAATGTGTTTCAACACTAGAACATATCTATTTCTTTGTCTCTGAAAGAGATGCCACTCTCCTCATTGAATTAGGTGACTTTAGGCCCTGGAATAAGTCAATTTGTCAAGTGGCTACAGTCGCCTTATCGCACAGAGAGTCACTGCCCTTGAAAAAGAAGAGCGAGTTACCTGTAGCCAGAAAGAATAGTTTTACTGCACCTACAAGTACTTTATGAACACAAAGCATCAAGAGAGTGAGTGTTGGGAGTAAAATTACCACTGCTTATTTACTACAGAGTTGATGATCTGTGAGCCTGGTTCTAAGACAGTTAATTACATGATGACATCTGATCTAAAGTTACAAAATAAATGTATAAAAGCACTTTTCATGAGCACAAAAAGTCTTTTGAGGTTATATATAGGTCTTCAAGAATGTAAAACAAACATTATCACATCACTTAAGAAACAGAAATATGAAAAAGTGACAGGCAGAGTCCATCTCTAGAAAAATAACCTCTGATCCATAAAACTCATTTCTTTTATAAGGTTTAAGGTTGCCCATATTAATCTATGTCTAGATTGAACCAAGAAGGCAACATTTAAAAAAAATAAAATAAAATAATTAACTATTGTAGTTAGTTAAAAAACTATTAAGATTATCATTTTGGGAGATGAGAGAGATAATACAGTTGTAAGTGCACATTCCTTGCACACAGATCACCTGAGAAATAGTACTAAAGTTTAAAAGTAGACTAGCTATTTTCTTTTTTCTTTCTTCAAATGTTCCAAATGACTTCTTTCCTTCCTTCCTTCCCTCTCTCCCTTCCTTTCTTCTTTCTTTCTTTCTTTCTTTCTTTCTTTCTTTCTTTCTTTCTTTCTTTCTTTCTTTCTTTCTTTCTTTCTTTCTTTCTTTCTTCCTTCCTTTCCTTTCTTTTTTCTTTCTTTCTTTCTTTCTTTCTTTCTTTCTTTCTTTCTTTCTTTCTTTCTTTCTTTCTTTCTTTCTTTCTTTCTTTCTTTCTTTCTTTCTCTCCTCTCTCTTCTCTTCTCTCTCTCCCTCCCTCTCTCTCTCTCTCTCTCTCTCTCTCTCTCTCTCTCTCCCACACACACCTGGTAGTTATCAGGACTTGCTCTTTTGCTCAGTAACCAGAGATCACTGCTGGTGGGTCTCAAGGAATCAAATGTATCAGGGATCAAACCTAGTTGAACATTTCAAGACATTTCCTGATGTTATGGTTCCAGAAAATATCAAGACATTTGACTGAAAGAAAAATGTCTTTCTTCTGAAAGAAGAAACTGAAGAAGAGATGGAGATATAGAGAGAATTTCATAAAAACTTGCTTTTGCACTATTTGTAATAGAGACAAAAAGTGTTGTTGAGGAGGGCCAAAGGCACATGCAATCTTCCCTGGGCCAGGTGAAGTGAGATTATCCACTGCACTAGGGTGTTTCATAAGGAACAAAAAATGAGACTACAGCCCTGAGTCCCTCGTGCCTGCCAGTCTTGCATAGCAGCTGCCCACATCATGACAGCTGTACATATACTTCCATGAGTCAATGTCTTGGTATCATGTAGATAATCAGAGATCTTGGTCTGTGGCATGGTTTTGTTCCCACTGCCTTGACAAGAGCAGAACTAAGGGAGTGATTTGGGGCCAGAAATGAAGGAGCAGGGTGTAGTTATCCAGCTACTCCTGGACAGTGTGCTGCCAGGTCCCTCCCCTCGGTTCACTGTTCATCCCTTCAATAAGATAGTTTTACTTGCCAGACCTTAATGCTAATGAAGCCCCCAGGCACCTGCTGCAGAGCCCTACCTAATAGTTTTAGGTCCTTATTGTTTAGGCTCTTCCGTTTGCACCCCACTTTTTAGAACATCAACGTGAATCACTGCAAACTCCTGGCTTTTCCCAAACTTGCCCCAGCTTTCTCATGGCTGTTTCTCATCTCTGTAATGCAGAAAGTGGAATTAGAAGTGGACAGTCCCTATTTGGTGTCACTGGATCACTGACTGCCTATGCTCTGCAGAAGGGCTGCGCTCCTGCATTGGGGGAGGGAATGTTTTTAGATGGAGGCTTCAGTGTATTGCGTTGATTTGGAGGGGCTCCATTCAGAGTCCTTTGGGTACCCCATGGTGGGTGCTATGTGGTGTGGAAGATGGGACCCAGAGGTAGCTGCAACTCCCTAGTCCCTGTTGTGTCCTAAGTTGGGGTAGGAAAAAGGAAATACCAAATGAGAAACAAAATGTCTACATTTGCTCACAGGACTGGAGATGAGCACAAACTTTTAGCCTTGGATTCTCTACTATGGGGCTTTTTAGGAAAATGAGTGCTTGTTCATAAACTACTCAAGAGTAAATGATTCTCAACTGCCATAAAACTTCTCTCTGCAAACAAACCCTTATGAAAGAACCGTAGTTGAGGTTCTCAAGAAGTTCCCTGAGGCTTGGAAATCATTTGTGGATACATAAACAGATTAAAGAAGCAGAAAAAGGTGAGTAACAGTGGTTCTGGGCTATATTTTCCACTATCCTAACTGAAGTTTATCTTAAAAATACCAAAAGGATACAACAAAACCACCCATAAGTGCTGCTGTTACTTCAACACATAATAGACATTTTCACATAAATACATATAATGTTTACGGAATATTTTATAAAATATTCCATAGAAAAAAACTTTGCATAAGAGCTATTAAATTCTGCATTAAAAGTTATTTTATTTTCATTGGTGGGGGGTTTAGGCCATACCCAGCAGTGCTCAGGGTCATTGCAGAGCTCATGACAGTGCTAATGATATCAGGATAGAACCTAGTTCCAGCCTCCAAATCACGTATTCTAGTTCTCTCAGCCATCTCCCTAGCTCTGCCTTATACGGTTTTCCTTCTTGAACAAATAACTAAACATGCCATGAGTCCTGATGCATACATATTTACATTCAAAGAGTTGCTAATGGCCAATTTTTAAAATGAGGCTAGATTTAAATTAAGAAAGTATTCATTAATATTTGAAACTGGAAAATTTTCACTACTGTGCCATTCAGAATGGAAGGCTGGTCCTGTCATGCAATAGTCACTGACCACAGGAAATACCTCTCTTTGGCCTGGTGCTTTCATATGTAACAACAAGGAAAAATAATTAAAATCGCAGGTTACTCTGAGAACAGTATATTACAAAACACAACACAATAGATGTGCAAATAGACACACTCCATATAGGTATCAAATACCAAGTTAGCCAAGTCCTACTATGAGGTCACTATAGATGGTAGATATTATAAATGTTCTAACATACTTTGGCATTGGGATGTCAAAAATTCCTAACTACTATGAGCCTAGTGAAGAATGGGCTGAAGATCAGTACGAGGTTTAAATTTGACATAAGCACGTCTGAAATTTAGTCCATAGATATCCCTAAAAAACTTAAGCATCTCAGCTTAAGTAAAAACAGACTTGCTTTATGTTGAATTCATATCCTAACCCCAATTAATTACTCCAAATAGAAGTTACCCCAGAGCAGAGAAGTATCCCATTTAATCCTCATGACATCTATATGTGGCCTTCATCCTAAGATGAGGAAACAGATTATGTGAGTTTTAACAACATTCCCAAGGTTCACTTAGAGCAGGTGAGTAGTGAGGTGGATTTGAATGCAGGCCAAGAGCCCAGATACATCCTTATTATTATTATATGCTGACCATGGACAGCATATAATCTCTCATTGATTCTCAGTGAATTCTCAATGAATGTTTCTTCACACGTGTTCTGCTCAAACAGTTGTGAAATTGGACGTGTCTCAAAATAGTTCCATTGAACAGCAGTTAACAGCTATAGTGCTTTCACAGGGACGAACTGTGAGAAATAACTAGAGATGAAACAATGCTTTTTGTTTTTGGAATCAAATTTTTGATTTCTCAAGATGTACTCATATTAAACCCAAGTATATTCATGGAGGAAAGAAAATGAAAGACATAAAGGAGCATGTTTTATGTAGTCCACTATTTCCTATACACTTTGGCTGATATTACTTTCCTAACAAGTGGCAAAGAGGCAGAGACAGGACTATGAATTCTGGTGTTCAGGCCAGACAGACTGCATCGGAGTTCCAGGCTCTGTTATTCACAAGTTCTGTAACCTCCTCTAAAACAGAGAAAGCCAACATTGGTAGAAGCCTGTTTTCCTAAGTAAATGCTGCATTGTGACCTTCTTATACCTTCTACAGCATACCCTTTCTCCTGAGACACAGACAAAATGGAAACCTATAAGGAACCTTTATTAATAGTCTCTGAAGATCTCCAAATATTTGTAGCTTTCTATCATATGGATGCTCTCAACTTAAGTCATCATAACTAAGAGGCACAACAAGCTGAGCCTATATTAGAACACTTCAGATTCCTTGCTTTATTTGGATAAGCATGCTTATTTTTGCTTCTACAAAAGAAGCAAATTGGCTGGCCAGAAATCACTGTCACCAATATAGGACAAATGAGTGCAAAACACCATCAATCTCAAAGCTCCAGGTCACTCTGTAAGGAAGTCTTCTTGTTACTCCACGCATATCATTGTGCTTGTGTATAAGGGAGAAGCAACACCATCTAATCCGTCATCATACGTGGCAAGAACATCAGACTGAATGTCAGGAGCTCTGGCCTTGTCATCTGAAAGGTGACCTTGGACAAGTTTTTAAAAATCGATATTCATTTATTCAACAAACATTTGCTGAGCATCTGTGAGATCCATCTCTCATAAAATTTATATTCTAATGAAGGAAGAGAGAAGACATGTAATAAATACATAGAAAGATAGGGAGGCACATAGCAAGAAGTGAATTGAAAATGGTGAATGATAACAAGAGAAAGATAGTTATGGCATAGACTGTGTCTTGGTGACTAATTTAGGATGTAGATGGGAGAAAGCTCAGGTATCAGGGGCACAAGTTTTAGTTGTGTGAGGCACCAGGTTTGATTCCCCAGCATAGCATGGTTTCTCAAACATCCAGTGATTTATAGCTATGACATCCTCAGAACCATCTGTCTCAGCAACATCCCGCTACCAAGCCCAATTTAGAACTTTCTGGTCATGTGGGCAGTACTTTGGGAGTGGCCATTAGACCTGCTGAGCATTGCCTGGGAGCACACCTCAACATCAGAAGATATGTAGTTGTTTTGATAAAGATGATATTTAAATTAAATGATATTTAAATTTAAAAAGGTAACTTTCCCTTTTAGGGCATCCCTGCCTTTTATAAAAAATAAATGGAAGTACTGAACTCGAATGCTTTTGCAGATCTATTTTAGTACTAGGAATCTGTGATCATGGTTCTGAGGGATAGATTAGATAAGTATATGCACATATATTCTTTAACAATTTATTTTATGCACATATATTTTTAACATCAAATATTAACACATTTGATTAAGTAAATCACTTATCACACTGATTCTTAGCTCTAAAAACATTAAAGATTTGAGCAAATCATAAGTGCGTTTGTCATAAACTTTGTACTGAACTTTTTTCCACAGTTGTTTGTCAGAGAACTATATGGTAAAGAACATATTTTTAAAATATGTTAGCAAATTAAATCAAGCTTGGGCTCTGACCGAAAGAGTTAGCGTGTCCTTGCAGATTTCAAAGGAGACAAAAATCCATGAATTTGTAATAAGGTTAAAAGTTGTTTTAACGCGATTCTTTTTAGTGATCACTTACAACCATGAATTTAGAAAGGCTGAAATGTTTAAGGGGAAAACTCAAAGCCACATGCATTCTTTTACATAAAAATAGGGGGAAAAGTTTTAGTGGTGGAGTATGAAAACATCAGTATTTCTGACCCATATTTTTCATGCACTGGTTAACTAGAAAATTACAAAAACTCAGAAAAATTGTACCCAGGGGAAAAGCACAGTGGGTCCCCCTTCGCCCACACCCACTGCTCTGCAGCTCCAGCCCTGTCCCGTGTTCCCACCTCCTAAGCAGAGGTACACTCTGGAATGAAAATGAAGGCCTTTCAAGCTGTTTGAAAAATGAGGGCCTCTGAAATTTTAATTATGTTAACTAATCATTAGAAAACTAGAAATTGCTGTCTCTGAGAACCAGGGAAGTAGCCGGCTCCACAGACTCTGTGTTTAATTTTGCAGAAGCTGGCTGGTTTCCCAGCAACACATTGATTTGTGGGGCCACTACTTTGGGCACCTCGAGGATAATTAAATATTAAGTCCCCTTTTTGATGTATGCAAAGTCTGCCTAAGAGGATTACCATGCACAGGAAGGCAGCGGTTCCACATTTTCTGGTAATTGAACATTGCAATATCATTATCTATTCTTATCTTTACTCTGTAAGAAACTGTCTCTAGCCTTAATATCACCTTTGAGAATAGAGAAGGGGATAGATGGAGAAGGAAGGAAACGAAACCCCGGTCAATCAACCTTTAGGGTCTTCTACGTATTGGGCGTAGAGAACCGAAGAAGACAATTTAACGTGTGTGGGGAAAAATGAAAGATGAATTGAGCAAATCAATCCTACCCACTTCAGTTCCAGGTTTTATCATTCAAAGCAAGTAGCAGTGCTCATGGTTTAAGCATCTTCTCCATAATTATACACAAAAGTGGCAGGAGGTGGCCACAAATGCATAGGACTTTGCTAGTAGTACCGTGATTTCTCTTCTGATGCGATGAAAAGTAACAGTTTGTGTAATTTAGTTTGGTTTAGTTGGATGGTCACACTCCTCAACTTTCCCCTAAACCTGTCCCTAAAAAGCAACAATGGAGAGTTCTATAACATTCCAGCATTGTTCCTCTTTCCATTTGAAACTGAAATTGTACTGTATTTATTTTCCACAAAACAAGTAGATTCTGCCCATTTTAAAGCCAATACCTCTTCCAAATCTATATGCCCTCCATCACAAATTTGAATCAGCTATATCAGGCTGACATACAATACTTAATTCTTTTTTTTTGGGGGGGGGTTTGGGTCACACCCGGCAGTGCTCAGGGGTTACTCCTGGCTCCATGCTCAGAAATTGCTCCTGGCAGGCACAGGGGACCATATGGGGCACCAGGATTCGAACCGATGACCTTTTGCATGAAAGGCAAACACCTTACCTCCATGCTATCTCCCGGGCCCCACAATACTTAATTCTTAAAGGAGGTCATTTTTTCCTCAGAAGATGATGGACGAAAAGCCTAATAAGACAATGTGGTAGTTTTTATTTTTACTAGTAAATACTTAAAAAAAAATCATTAGTTTCTAGGAACAGGGAAATTAGTCTTATATGGGCAGAAGGTAAGAATTGAGAAAAATTGAGGACAGAATGGTAGCAAAAAAGGTACGGTATTTGCCTTGAGTATGGCAAACTTGGATTTGATCCCAGATATCCCATATGGTCTCAGAATACTGCCAGGAATGAGAGCTGAGCCAGGAGTATCCTCTGAGTATCACCAGTTATGCCCAACAACCCCCACCCCAATAACAAGAATTGAGAGAAATTACAAAGAAAGGAGACACAAGCTAACATTACAAGCAAAACACGATGTTCTGGGAAAGAGGGACCTTGTACCATCACAGCAAATGGGGAAACGATAAGCTACATAAGTATCTGCAAATAACAGAAAATGCTGGTTCTGGGCAACACTGAGCCCCAGGGAGCCAAAGATTCAGATAGGAGGAGGATCTTCTCAAAGACAAAGTTACCAAAAACACTTATTAGAAAACTTATTAGAAAAAGTGCTAAAACTTAAAATCTACAAAATATTCATTTTCAATCACTGAAATCATCTGAAAGTTGAAAGACATTTTTGAAATAATTTTCAGAGACAAAAGAGAGAAAGGCTGGACATTCCAGCTCACTACATGAAGCTCACCACAAAGAGTGATAAGTGCAGTTAGAGAAATAACTACATTGAGAACTATCATAACAATGTGAATGAATGAGGGAAGTAAAAAGCCTGTCTAGAGTACAGGCATGGGTGGGGTGGGGAAGAGGGAGATTTGGGACATTGATGATTGGAATGTTGCACTGGTGAAGCGGAGTGTTCTTTACATGACTGGAACCCAACCACAATCATGTTTGTAATCAAGGTGCTTATATAAAGATAGTAAAAAAATTAAGTTGCAACTTGCTATTTGAGTTATTAGAACACTGAGAAAAGCTTGAGAGAAATAATGGTAGGCCAGGGAGACAGTAAAGTGGCTAAGGTGTTTGCCTTATATGCAGCTAACCACAGTTAGTTTCTTGGTCCTCAATGATCACTGAGCACAGGGCAACAATTGGGGTGTATATGTGAGGGATGGACAGGTGTTTTTTGGGGGGGCTTTTTTTTTTTTGGTTTTTGGGTCACACCCGGCAGTGCTCAGGGGTTACTCCTGGCTCCATGCTCAGAAATTGCTCCTGGCAGGTACGGGGGACCATATGGGGCACCAGGATTCGAACCGATGACCTTTTGCATGAAAGGCAAACGCCTTACCTCCATGCTATCTCCCGGGCCCCTGGCGGGTGTTATTAAAACTGAAGTATTTGGGCCCAAATAGGAAATTGAATGTTTTAGTGTTTCAACATGAAATAAGGTGGATGTTTTTCCCCTTACCATTTTCCATGCTATCTGTAATGTCAATGTAAAGATGTAAAAATGTAATTCATGTCAATGTACAGATGTAAAAATGTAATGTAAAGATCTGTCCTGACTTAACATTACATGGGGCCATACCCAGAAAGACCTGCCTCATGAATGGTTAGGTCAGGCTCCAGCCCACCAGGAAGGTGTGGTACATCAATATAATGTGGTACATCTATGCAATGTTAGAAGAAATGAAGTCACAAAATTTGCTTATGCATGGATGGATTTGGAGACTATTATGTTGAGTAAAATAAGTCAGAGGGAGAAGATCAGCACAGAATACTGTGGGAATTATGAAAAATAAAAGACAGTATAATAACACCCAGAGACAATAAAGATGAGGCTGGAAGGACCAGCCCATGATAAGAAGCTTATCAAAAAGAGTAGTAAATGCAGTTAGAGAAATAACTAAGACTGGTCAAGGTGGAGAAGGTGAAAAGAGAAGTTGTCAGAAGAACACACAACAGTAGTAAGTGTTCACATTCTTCAGGGTGAAATCCAATCTAAAATTCCACATGGCAAAGGCAAGGTGACATAAATGAAACTTGAGCTTCATGTTGCACCTACTTCTATCAGTTACTGTCTTTTGAAGATGTTTTATAAGTTATCTTGCTTTTGTATTCCGAAATACCTTTAAAAAAATGTTCATGATCTACTGGTGTCATCTGAAACCAAATGCAGCAACTAAATATATTGGAATGGTCACAGTGCTTCAGAGAAAACTGTTAAGATTTTGATCAGTGACTGATCAGTGACCAGTGACTTTTAATATAACGTACTGCCATAATTTGACAAGGTCAAAGGGCATTTATGGCAAACATCCTTTTGAAAAAAAAATGTATCTAACTCTGAAGAATAGATTTATCTAACTCCAAAGAATATCTTAGAGAGAGAAAAGTAGTTATGAAGATGGTGTGAGCATCATGGCATACTAAATATTATTTTATTCATTTATAAAGACAAAATTCACTGTTTTCAAAATGTGGTACTAAGGAAGTGAATTATAAAGCTTTAAAATTAAAAGGTAAATGGAGTCAGACTTCAAAATTCTTTTGCAAGTTAGATCATCTGGGAAGTCTCTTTTCTTTTTTCTTCTCTTGCATTTTTGGCTTTTGGGGCTACACCTAGAGGTGCTCGGGGCTTACTGCACGCAGGAATCATTTCTGGTAGGCTCAGGAGACTGTGATACCAGGGATCAAATTTAGGTCAACTTCTTGCAAAGCTAGCACCCTACCTGTTGTGCCCTTTATTTCCTAATTGTTTTTGGCATACATTCTATTTGAAATAATTAAAAATTTGATTGAGGTTACTGGCATGCTTAGAACCTGTCTTTAGGATGCATCACTTTAAAATTAAGCTAAACTTCAACACCCACAAGAATTCTTTGATTTAGTAATTAGAATTCTCATTTATCCAATCAACAAGTATTTAGGCATTTCATATGTGCACTGCATAATTAGAGGAATTCAAAGATTGTAAATATATCCCCCTGGTCTAGCATGTTTTCATGATAGTGGAAACGAAGTTTGATAATAAATATGTACATTTAAAATTCAAAAGCCCTCTTTTCTGGCTAGGTTCTGGCAGCCTTCATGCCCAAGATTTATCTTGATTCACCTCCACTTAGACCTTCTGTCTGCTCATTCAACCTTCCAAGCAAACATTCACTTCTTGCACCATCAACTCTTTGCTACTGCTGTTCCTTGAACAAAACAGCTGCACATCATATCTCACACTTTTACACCTGTCACTAAGTAAAAAACTAGCAAGGAACAAAAAAGAACAAAACCCAGCCTAATCCTGTAAAAACTTTCATTGGAGCTAAGAACAAAAGTTCACCAAAGAACAGCAAGAGCACAGCAAACACAATGGAGAAGACATATAGAAACCCCCAAAATTCCAAGAGTGGTAATACAAAAGCACAGAAGGTGCTAAAAGTACCAACCAGACCTTTCATCCAATGACTTTACTGATATCATGTTGAAGATGTTTAATAAGCTCCAAGAAACAAAGGCACAATCAGAAGGGCATAAAAAAAGTATGGAGTAGAAAAGAGAAAACTACCCTCACAAGTGACAGAAACGAAGGTGAAATAACAAACACACTAGAAGGGCTGAGCAGCAAAACAACTAAAGCTGAAAAAGTTGAAAAAAGACAGCTAAGTTCCACCAAGGTGAGATGTGGGAAACTTCTTGAAAATAAAAAATAAAAAAACACTATAAAGAAATCAACAATGTAGTAGACAATTATGGGATGAGTTCAAGAGGAACAATATAAGAATTATCAGGGTATCTGAGAAACGGGAGAGGGATCTGATGAAGATATTCCTTTGTTCAAGAAATCATAGATAAGAATTTTCTGAAGTTGAGAACTGCAAGCACCCAGACTGGAATGGTCTGAAGGGTCCCAGTGAAAACAGACCCCAATGAAAAGATTCCTAGAATTACAGCACTCAGAATGAGAAAAGTCAGAGACAGAGCCAGAATATGGAAAGCAGCAAGGTCTAAAAAGGAATTCCCATGAGAGTCACCTTATATCTATCAAATTAGTCTCTACGAGACTCAGAAGAGAATGTTGGGAACACTAAATGACATGAACACCAACAATACTCCATCTAAGTATATTATCGTTCTGATTTGAAAGAATGCAACAAAGCCTCATAGATAGGCAATAACTTAGGGAATTCATAGCTTTAAAACCAATTTTGAAAGAAACATTATAGAAACTTCTGTAAAAGGCAAGACAAATTTCTCAGCACTTTGCCATACAGATTTCAATGATGGTGCTAAGATTTGCCTTCTACTAAACTAAGAAATGTTTGTTTATACTTAGCTTGTTAAGAGTTTTATACTTTATTGGGCTGGAGCAATAATACAGAGGATAGGGCACTCGCCTTGCAGGAGCCAACCTAGGTTTAATCCCTGGTATCCCATATGGTCCCCAAATCTTACCTAGAGTGACACCTAAATTCAGAGTCAGGAATTAACCCAAATACTGCTGCATGTGTCCCCAAAACAAGACTTCTCCCATTTTTTGCTTGTTTGATTTTTGACCCATTTTATTTTTTTTCTTTTCTTCAAACAGAACCACATAATATGAACCAACTTATTTTGCCTCACAAATTGAGGGGGCAATAATAGAGGGTACCAAGACCAGACAGTTGTATGAACATTAAGTAGGAATAAAAAAAATTGATTAGACTTAAACACCAAATTCAAAGCCAACGACAACAGAATCGACACCCAATCTACAACATACTAGACACAGAGGGGACCACTTATACTAGCAACCTGGATGGTAAAGGAGGAGGATATGGGATGCATGCTGGGAACAGGGGTGGAGAGAGGACAACATGGTGGAACTGCCCCAGATTCAATATAACTATGTACCTAAAAAATTACTGTGAAAGATTTGTAATCCACTTTGGTCAAAATAAAAATTAAAACAAACAAACAATGAGTTTCATACTTTTTTAATGAATTTGTTTTTAATTTGATTGAATGTTCTTTCAACTTCTATTCAGGTGACTTATTTTTTACATTATAGATTTTCTAATACAATATTTTACTTCTATTTAAAAAGAGCTCAAAGATTTGGAATTTAAAGTTCAATTCAATTTGAAATGGTCTGGAAAGGCTTCAGTACAAGATGAACTAAGTGAGCCTTGAAGAGTGATATACCCTATATCCTTATAGGCCCATCTCCTTATATGTATCCATGTATAGAGAGAGGAACCTGAGAAAAAGCATGAAGGAAATGAAGGAGTGATGCCAATAATTCATTTAAATTTAGATTGGCATCCCCAAGAAAAGAATGAGTCACCACAATTAATTATCGCTGTGAACATTTCTCACTGCATTCCATGAAGAAAACTTTATGAATTAAAAAAAAGTCTTAACTATGTAGTGATGAATATTGTGTAAACTAACTGTGATCACTTAGCAATACATACAAACAATGGATCGTTTTATTGTGTACCTGAAACTAATATAATGTTATATGCCCATTTTTACCTCAGCAAAATAGAAAAACGAAACAGCAGCAGGTGAGTGAGCCATTATTTACTATGCAGATGGAGAAATGAACACGAATGAGTTGTGTATTTTTATCTACTTAAACAGCTGGGTTGATGACATGTTGGAAAGTTTGTATTCCCAAGCTTAAAGTGATTTCAAGTAATTAAAGATTGACCTGAATCATAGTTTATAGAGGAAATATCCAGCACAGAGTCTCTTACCTGCCTCTGGGGCCACATAGCCTTGAGAATGGCTTCAGTTCTAAAGAACACCAGGAGTTTGCTGTCCTCCTCAGTCAGGTGAAACGACTGCCCCAGAATTTGCAGCACATGAATTCGGGGCCTCACAGGCAAGGAGTCGTCAGCACAGAAAGGCCTCAGCCACTGCAGCAAGTCCTCAGAAGAAACCAGTTCTTCCCTACAAGGCAAAATCCAGGATGAGACAGTGACACCATAAACCTTTGTTTTCCTTCCAACAGTCAAGTGGGGTGGATGGACCTAACTCTGCTATTAAGTGAATTTACTTTTATTCAGACTGCAAAGGAAATTTTCAGCCTAAAACAATGTATAGCAAATCACAATAGTTATGTTAAAACTACATAAACGGGGCCCAGGAGATAGCATGGAGGTAAGGCGTTAACCTTTCATGCAAAAGGTCATCGGTTCGAATCCCGGTGCCCCATATGGTCCCCCGTGCCTGCCAGGAGCGATTTCTGAGCATGGAGCCAGGAGTAACCCCTGAGCACTGCTGGTGTGACCCAAAAACCAAAAAAAACAAAAACAAAAACAAAAACTACATAAACTACACAGAGACTGGCACACATCACAAATAACAAGAACAATCAGTGCTGTGGGAGGATGTGGGGAGAAAGGAACGCTCATTCACTGCCAGTGAGAATGCCGTCTAGTCCAGTCTTTATAGAAAACAATATGGAGATTCCTCATAAAATGGAAATTGAGTTTCCATAGGATTCAGCTATACCACTCCTAGGAAGATACCCTAGGAACACAAACCACACTACAACAATGCACTCTGCATGCCTATGTTCATTGCAGTGCTATTTACAATAGCCAGAATCTGGAAATAATCCAGATGCCCAACAACAGATGAGGGGCGAAAGAAACTGTGGTATAAATTTCACAATGGGGGGCCGGGCGGTGGCGCTGGAGGTAAGGTGCCTGCCTTTGCCTGCGATAGCCTAGGACGGACTGCGGCTCAATCCCCCGGTTTCCCATATGGTCCCCCAAGCCAGGAGTGACTTCTGAGCGCATAGCCAGGAGTAACCCCTGAGTGTCACCGGGTGTGGCCCAAAAAACAAAACAAAACAAAACAAAATTTCACAATGGAATTCTACGCAGCTGCCAAGAAAAATGAAGCCATGTAATTTTCCTATACATGGATGACATGGAAACTATTATGTTGAGTAAAATGAGTCAGAGGGAGAGAGACAGATACAGAATAGTCTCACTAATCTGTGGGATTTAAGAATAAAAGATAGTATAGTAATAATACTCAGAGACAATAGAGATGAGGGCTGTTAGAACCAGCCCATGATATGAAGCTTACCACAAAGATTGGTGAATGCAATTAGAGAAATAACTACAACAACAACTATCATAACAATGGTAGTGAGTGAGAGAAATAAAATGCCTGTCTCAAGACAGGAAGGGAGTGAGGGGTGGGGGAGGAGGGAGGTATTGGTGGTGGGAAGGTTCTACGGGTGAAGAGAGTGTACATTTTTTTTTTTTTTTTTGGTTTTTGGTCCCCATGCCTGCCAGGAGAGTGTACATTTTTATGACTTAAACCTAACTACAAACATGTTTGTAATCATAGTGCTTAAATAAATATATTAATAAAAAACTACATATACTGAATATGATTCTATATATTCCATTATTTCTGTATGCCTATATATTTCTATACATCCTATTAAAATGAGTTACATAGAGCAGTATAAAATTCTCATTATGTCCTTAGCTATTTTTTTTCTTAAGTGTGGTTAATAAGTAGCATGGTTTATTTCTATCAGCGACACTAATACCGCCAAGCTGTTTTCAAATCATTTTACATAAACTATTTACTAGAGGGTAATAATTATGCAAAGAAATATCATAAACTCCATTTTCATTTGCTGTCGATTTGTTTCCAGTTTTATTGGCATATAATATGGTCTTAAGTTTTAAATAATTTTCTATATTTTATATGGTAAAATAATTGTCAGTATAAGTTTAGTCAACATCTATCACCTCATGGAGTCACAAAGTATTTTTTCTTGAGAGAAGAATTTTCAAAATCCACTTTCAAACAGTAATGCCAAAAATAGTCACTAGACCTCACATGTAAATTACATTTGAAGAAAAAGAATAAACTTCATGGAAGTGATATAAGCCCATAAACACTTATTAATAGTGAAATATGATCCTAAAGTCTATGAACTCTTTTCTCTTATAGAATTCCAATTCTGTCAGCGTACAGATTCACTTTCACTTAAAAAATCAGTGCTGCCTGGAAATCTATTTTCTTTAAGTGAACAAACAGAAAGCACCCTCGCCCCCCAAATATAATTCAGGCTACTAGTGAGGAGAGGTGGGTGCTACTTGCTTTGGTAAACATTGGCTAGATTTTCATATTGTATACTATCCTCATGATAAGTAATGATAGGAAAGTCCCTCATTAAAGTTTGTTTAGTCTAAAAGAATTCATATAATTTTTTGTACAACTTTATGTCCAGTATTAAAATTTCGTGCCTTCTAACCCCAAATGCACAATGTTAGAAAAATGATTTGGTGAGGATGTCAATGGAGCATTTTGATGATGTTATGAGGTTAATATACAGAAGCCTTGATCTCATGGAGGCCTGGAGATTCAGGTTAAATCACTGATTACACAGGTTAGTTTGTAATCAGATCTTTATGAAGCTCTCTGCAATTAATCATCTTATGCCTACCAAGTTGACTTGTTTTTGAACTTCTAAGACAAAGATCTACAAAGCTTTTAGTGTCTACTTTGTATTTGTCATTGAATTTTATGGCAATTTAAATTAAAATCAAATCATTATTTGTATTTAAGAATAAAAGAATTAAGTCCGAGATGTAGATACTTAAAAGTGGAATTGCTGGATCACATGGTGGCTCAATTCTAAATCTCTCCTGTTTTTGTTGTTGTTGTTGTTGTTGTTTTTCGGCCACTCCCATTAGTGCTCAGTGGTTAATCCTGACAACACTCAGAAATTACTCCTAGCAGACTCAGGAGACCATTGGGATGCCAGTGATCAAACCCTGGTCAGGTGCAGGGAAAACACCCTACCCTCTATGCTATTGCTCCAGTCCATCAGCAAACTATTTCCACAGGGATTGAATCAGACACTATTCCAAAGGGCATATGCACAACATTATTCATTGCTACAATGACTACAACAGCTAAATATGGAATCAACCTAGGTGTCCAATGATAAATGAATAGATTCTGAAGATGTGGTACATATACACAAGGGAATACCATATAGCTATAAGGAATGATGAAATCATGCAATTTACTGCAAACTAGCTGGAACTGGATAACTAAGACAGAAGAAGAAAGACAAACACGGGATAATTTCACTTAACTGTAGTATATAAATTAATTGTATTAGAAATACAATGTAGTAAAGAACAGATGTTAGACCATTTTTTCACCACAGAGCCTAGGAAGGAAAAGGATAGAAGATAAATGAAGATGATAATGAAGAAAGTGAGAAAGGAAATAATGGTGGATGGTGGAACAAAGGTCTGGGAGTCAGTTAAATTGGGTGGGAGAGTGGTTAGTTATACATCCAAAGCACAAACTCAAAAGCACTGAAAACACTGAGATCTAAGCTGAAACCATGGAACTTTAATGTGCCTATTAAAGAGGCAAAGGGGGATAGAGGAGTTGATTGGTGTGTGGTGGTAGGAAATGACAGTATGGGAGCACTGGTTGTGGGGACATTGGTGGTGCGCTTGGATTTGAAATATTATATGCCTGAAACTCAGCAATCAATAACTTTGTGAACCAGGTTTTTTTTTATTAAATAAAAATTAAAAAAATTAAAAGATGTAAAATAATTGGCCTCAGCATTTCCTAAATTAACAACAGTATCCGTTAGTTATACCCTTGAACGTCTTTCTTAAGATGTGTAAGAAATGGCAAACTGGCATGAACAAAAGGATAAGTTACATATATTTCCTATCTATCTACAACATGAAAGGTGAAAAGACTATAATAGACAACTGAAATAACATTCTGTGCCCAGAGAGGGAGTAGAGTGGATAGGAACCTTTGCTTAGCATGTAGCTGACCCATATTCAATCGCAGAACCGTAAATGATTCCCTGAATACTGAATCTCATCATTACAATTTTTTAGTTATACAAAGGTCCTACGTATACGTCTTAAAATCTGTGAAACCAATGCATATCAAGTACAGAACACAGCACATAAAAACTTAAACTACTTATACTAAGTAATAAGCATCATTAAAATCAGTATAATCAAATTAGTGCTTAAAAATACAGAAGTGAGAAATAATATTAGACTTCAAATGACCAATTAATTTTACATTGAAACATTTTCAAAGTGACTATTCTCTAAAAATTACACAAAATAAAGCAATGTAAAATTGAATAACTGTTTTGAAAAAAATGAGTTGATTTAGAGGTTTTGCAGAGGATGAGGGCAGAATCTGTGCAATATCATATAGGAAAATTAGAAAGTATACAAATGAAAAGATGGTAGACACAATTCAGAATAAGAGGAACAGAACAAAGTCAAAAATTCCAAAGAACACCACCAGAGAAATAGCACAGAGGATAGGGCATTTGCTTTGCATGCAGCTGATTCAGGTTCGATTCCCAGCATCCCATATGGGCTCCTGAGCCTGCCAGAAGTGATTTCTGAGTAGAGTCAGGAGTAACACCTGAGTTCCACTGGGTGTGGCCCAAAAAACAAGTTCCAAACAAAAATAAATCCATTCAATTTTTTTTTTTTAGGATATAGCATATTCAGACTAAATTCATGTAGCACAGATGTGTGGGTAGATTAGAGAAGTTGAGGGAAGACAGCAAGAACCTTATTTGGATAACCATGAGAGTGACTGAAAAAGTAAATGAATGACCAGTCCAGTTGGCCAACTATCAACAGGAATGGTCCCAGGCCTCTTCAGCACCACATGAAGTTGCCCTTCCCTCCAAAAGTAAAGAAGGGGGGGAGTGTAAAACAGTGCAGCTTCACACGTGGAAAGAACAGGAGGCTATTGTGCTCAAATATGGTCAGTCTAGTTTCAAAAAAGAAGTAATTTAATGGTTTCAAACTGGATTCCTTTATTTGTAAGTGGTAATAAATAGAGAATCTCATATTCATTGGCTGGTTGAAATACAGTAAATCACAAATTTAAAGCATATAAAATACTATCCAGCACATAACTAAAACCAAGTCCTACTTGTAGCAATCCTCACCACTGAGGATATCTGTTTGAATTTTGTCCAGAATGGGAATGATGAAGCTTTTTTGGTCATGAAACATAATAATCATGTAATCATGTTAGAAATTAGCGAAGTAGGCAAGTGGCAACAGGCTTAGGTTCTTTAGGTGAGGTCTGCAGTGGCCAAATTAAATGTTCCTTATATGTTCCATGTCACTACTAGGGAGCTGGAAGCAGCAGACATTTCCCAGAATAATGCCCTCTATTGATCAATTCACATGAAAAGCTTAGAGCAACTAGTAAGGAAGAAAGAAATGAAGAAAAAAAAAAAGGCGAGTGCGTAATGTGGTGTAAAAGAAACATCACCATTTTTGTAATACTATGATTATTATATTTTAAAAGACTATTAGAATGGTCATCTTTTTAATGTGTAAATGATTCCAATATCTAATTTTAGTTTATTAATTTATTTTTGGGGGTGGCCTGTAACCCCAGCAATTCTTAGAATGTTCCTGGGCCATACTCTGGACCACTGGTGCTTGGGGGAAGCATGTAGTGTCAGGGACTGAACCCAGAACTTCCTACTAAAAGTATACTCTACCCTTTGAACTATCTCCTTGTTCTCCAAAATTAACTTCTGACAAAAGTCCATAACTACTTTGTAGCTGCTCTCAAATGAACACTATCTTGAATTTTATCTTCTTGGGATTTGTCAAAAGAGCAAGGGCAAATTATGCTAATATGAGGCAGAAATGGTGGCCTCAAGTCATAAAAATAAGAGAAACCCCTCTGTGATTGGCATGGACCTATGATCCCAGGTGAAGGCAGTGGCTCTCAGCCAGGCTCAGTGTCCAAGAATATGAGGTGCATGCATAGTGTGGGCTCAGAGAGTAGGGGCACAGAGAGCATGTGGAGTAAGAACAGATCAGATTAAAGCTGTTTTTATGGAATGTGTTGTCTTTTCTTTTTATGGTATTTTTTGTTCTTTAAAAAATAATGCAAATGCCCAGGTAAGAGCAAACAACTTGATCTAGTCCAAGTTACTTGACACTGTTCAATAGGAGAAGTTTTGAAACAGCTGATGCTGGCACTGTGATTAAGTAGCAATTTAAACAAACAAAAACTCTTAAAATACACAATAGGTTGAAAGGAAATCTTTCTCCCCTTAGAATAGTGCACAAAGGAATTTCTCCTTAATTATACCTTTTTCCAAATGGATTTAATTTGGTACAGCCTTTTGAGACTCACTAATTTGCTCATTCACAATTTGTGGGTCATTCTTGTTAGAAAAAATGTAAAGGTAGATGAAGGCAGGAAGGTGAAAGGGAGATAAGGTGGAGGCAGAGAGAAGCAGCTAGAAAAGAGGAGAATGCTGATGGAAATGCTCAAAGTTCAATCAGGGGCAGGGGAGTATTTGGACTACTTAGAAATGCAGCATGTCAGGCCCCACTCAGACTTCTCAGGTAAAAATTTGTATTCAAATAAGATCCCCCAGTAACATTTATGAACAAAGGTGCCTGAAAAGCATTTTCTTACTGCTCATTTTTTATTGTATAATGTACCAGGAAATTAGATACAGTAGGAGAAATTCATAGCATCCCCTTACCTGGGTGACCCCAGATAAGCTACTTAACTTTCTGAGCATCACTTCCCAATGTGTAAAATGAAGACAATATCTTTATGACAGGGTTTTTCTGAAGAATAAGTTGTGGAATAGGTCTTTCAGTTTGATAAAGAACGATGAGATGTTCAGGTTTTTTCGTTTAATTTCTAACTGCTTTCTTAATACTGGGTTTAAGATACATTAGTAGAAAACATTATTTTAGCTATTAATTTTTTTTAACTTTTCATCTGATCTGTTTTAATGGGTGCCTTTCTGATGGGAGGAAGCCCCTGGGTTCATATGCCAGCGCTGCAAGAAAGAAATAACAAGAAAACCTTTATTTTATGGCCTAAAACTAGGAAATTAGATCATCTTCACAGATTGTTACAAATGAACACAATGGGAACAGCATTCATAGTCATAAAATAAAGTTCAAAAGCTTGAGCCTCTGGATAATCTTAATAATCTCATCTCTGAAGGCAGATATAATAATAAAAGGGCCTGACAATATTTCCCAACCTTAGAATACCCAACCCTGATGTCTGGTGACAATTGCACTGGGAAAAGGTGGTGTGCCAGGTTGGGGCTTTATGTGCTCCAACTGAAAGGGTCTCTGCCCCTTCCCCGTGTCACTGCAATGATCCTCTGAAGACACCTGAGAAAGAAAGACTCACCTGCTGGCCCAACAAGCTGACAAGCTGGGGTAGGAATAAGAGCAACTAGATAGACACTAGCTGAGGATGGCTGATGAGTTATAGACCATATCTGTTCTGTAGCAACTGTAGCTGCCTGACAATTCTTAGCATGGAGTACCATTTCCTACATCCTGTTGCTCAGACTCCTGTTTCACAGTCCAGCCCCAAGTAGAACTAACCTCCTACTGCACCTCCCCCATTTCTGTTAAGGGGTAACCACTCCCAGCATTAGCTTTATGCACAAATTGGGCTCCCTTGCAAGATTCTGAACTCCTTTGGACTGTAGATTGAGAACTGGCTCTTATAGAAGAGCCTGATACATAGGAAGCAAGCAGAATACATTCTCTTTAGAATAAGCAACCCAAATCAACACTGCCTTAGTTTCCTGATGTTATAAAGACCATAAGCAAAGATGTTTTGAGAAACTGTGCAAAGCCAAAGGCAAAGTAAACTGTAGACCAGCTTGCAACTGCTTCCCAATATTCACCAATGTGGCTGATCCTAAACGCTTTCACTAAAACCTTGAGCATAAAGCAATGCATGGAAATGTGCTATGAAGGCAGCTGTGAACTAAATTCTGAAAGGGAGCCAGAGTGAAATCCCTTCCTATTTCCCAGGTGTAGACTCTGGGCAAAGCACCTCCTCTTTGAGGCTATCTTCATCTGAAAGTGAAACAGACACAGGATCAGAAATAACCATCATTAAATCTAAAAGATAGATGGAGTTATAATAGCAAGATAATAAACAGAAGACAGAACATTTACATATTTTGACCAAAAGCATGTAAAATATATTTGCACCTGAATATTAACTAGAATAGGGGCTAGAACTTTAGCACATCAGGTAGGGTGTTTGCCTTGCATGCAGTCAAAAAGGGTTTGAGCCCCAACATCCCGTATGGGTCACTGGCTACTGCCAGGTCTAATTCCTGAATGCAGAGCAATGCATAACTCCTGAGTATCACGAAGATTTGGCCTCAAAACAAACAAAAATTCCAACTAGATTATGCAAATAAAAACAATTCCTGAATGAAACATCAGGAGACTTCCACTAATAGTTCTTTATGATTGTGTCATCATCTTCTACATTAAAGAACATAAATTTGGGGTGAGGCCTCACAAGATCGAATAGATATTGGACTTCTGAAGGGTCTTTGGAAACTTAAATATGTGACTGTTGCTGTTATTCTTATAACTACCACTCTACTGGAATGAATTTTTTAAATAAAACTTTCAGTAGAAATACCAACTTTTCTAAACAAGACACTCTAACATGTCTAGTTTTATTTTGTTTTCAGAAACACAAATATGCTGTTAAGAATCCACAGTTTGGATACATTCAGCTCTTTTGGACATACAATTTTTTTCACGTCTATGATGCTCAAATGGCTCTTCCTCTTTGATTGCTAGTAGAAAGACAGTAGAAGAGAGCATGATGTCCACAACAAATGAGGTTCAGGAGAAAAGGTCATGCTCTGCCCTGCTGGAATGGGAGGTTAGTACAGAGCTGGGCTTGTGTGTCCAGGTGCAGAGTCTCAGTTTATAGAAAGATTTTAGGAATTCCTTCAGAAATGCCTAGAAAAGTCACTGAAACTAGGAAATGACATAAAGATGAACAGGATGAGAAAAATCATTAAACAGTTTGAGTCTTACCCCTTGTCCACACTGGTATGCACTGAAGCAACCACACCTTCCAGGGCCTTGAAGGGGTCCCCTGGTTCACCAGGTTCGACGTTCTCCCTGCTGTGAAGGAAAGGAGAGAAGATCTGATTCAAAAAGAAGTTCAGCCTTCAGACCTCACTGAAGTCAGCTAGATTCTGGCACTGTATTTGCTGCTTACAGCCACTAGTGTACCAACTTCTTAACGTTGGGCTGAACTCAGAAATGAAACATGTTCTACTCTGAAGGTACTCACAATTTAATGTATACTTATTTTCCTATCAAGACAACAACAGAATCTACTGTATTCTATAATCCAAAACGTGCTCAATAATATTAAATATATGGATGATTTTAGGTATTAAAATATAATCATCACCTAATCTGCAATGAAAAAAGTTTAAAAAAATTATCAGAGCGAAAGTCCAAGGTAAGGTGCTTGCCTTGCATGTGGCTGACCCTGATTTAAAGTCCTGCACCACATTGGTCTCCCCAGAGCCAACAGAGTTATCCCTGTGCACAGAGACCTAAGAAAGTCCTATGCTTTGTAGTTCAGTTCCCCCCCAAAATCAACAACTAATATTCATGGGTACTTACTAGGTACCAGGCCCTATTAAGTTTCTTTTATGTTTAACTTTTCTATTTTTGATCATCTCAAAAGCTAATGGGTCTGACATCATTAGCCCATTTTACAATATAAATGTCTAGGAAATCAGAGAATTTTAATAATTCAACAGAGGAAATACATTTTAGATAAATTTTATGAATGACTTGAATTATATGATTTAAAGTTACCTACTAGATTCAGTTACTTTCAGGCCTAATAAATTTTACTAACTTTCTCAAAGTCAAATGTTATGGACACTATGAACAGCAATTTTCCTTTGAAATCGAAGTAACTTGGGGGAGGGGACAGCGATAGTACAGGGAGGTATAGTAAAGTGCTTGCCATTGCTTTGAATGTGACTGGCCTGATTGTTAGAAATTTCATAGTCACCAATGTTCTCAGCATCATATCTTTAAGCACAGTCAAGAGTAAGTGCTAAGCTCAGCTGGGTGTGCCCCCTACCCCATGGGAGGAAAAACTTAGTTGGTTAAACTCCTAAAGTTCCTTTTCCTTCCAATGCTGAAAAATTTGACATTTGTTATTTCATAAATATATCGTGAGACTTTATTCCACCCCCCCCCCAAAATTACCAGATACCTCAGTGCATTAAGGTGAAAGCTGTTTGAGGCTGGGGTAATTAAACTGATAAAGGCTCATTTGATTTCAGTTCAGCTGCTGAAAACTGACATGCATTTAATCAAAAAGTTCCTCAAGAGCAATACAGAATTACAAAGAATGCTTAAAAGGAGAATAAATTAAACACAACTAAATCTTTCTGGCCTAATTGCATTATTCACAGAAAGCACTTGATGCCTCATTATTTTCTTAGCTTAACTCTCCCCTTTTTTCTCTAATCCTCTTGGATACATTCCTACAAAGACACCCACATATCGACATAGAGCTAGAATTTCTCTATGGTTAGGTTTATGTCATTAATTGCAGGTAAATAATGTCCTAAGACACTTCACAGGTGTCTAACTTCTTCAGCATATGATTAACCTTGGCTTGTGTACTTCAAAAGGACCTTCTGAGAAACTTTTCCCCACTGCTCCCAAGAAAAGGAATTAGAAAAGGCAAGATCTGAAAATACACACTGGAGTCATCTATCACTCAGCTGTTTCACAAGCCACTAGGACCTTCCTTTAGATCAAGAGTAATTCCAGGGGAATAAGTGTTGAATCTGAAGTGAACTCATTTCTTCACATTACTCACAATGACAATGATAAAACATTTTCATGATTCTCTATATTCAAGATATTTCAAGACATTAGACTTTAAAAAAATGTAATAATCTATTGCTCACTCTTGAACAGTACTTCATTGTAATTTAGCATAAAATGCCTCTACATGCATGACGATATTTTATTTTATAGCAACCATCAAAGAAGCACTATTATGGCCCCCAAAATCGTGTCAGGTTTTCCTCACTGACAACTTTAGAGCTAACCTTAATGCTGAAATAATTTTCGCTATTGCACTCTGCACGATGTCCCTGGGTGAGATGTCAAGGGGTCCCACAGCCACCGCCAGCAGCTGCTGAATCATTGAGAGTGGCTGACCATCCAAACACATGGCCACAGCCTGATCACGAAGTTTTCCATGTTCTGATCGAGACATATCAAAGAGGTCACAATATTTCCGCAGAACTTCCTGAGAAAGATATAGTATACAGCATCTAAGTATCCAACAGAAATGTGTCTGCCTCCATGTGCATTATGAGACAGAGTTTGAAGAACCTTAAAACAAAAACAGTACTAGCACAAGCACACTAAGGAACACTGTGATTGTGGGCTCCAGGGTGACCGAGCTTTATGTGCAAATCTTTCTAGTACCACTTATTAGAGATCTCAAGGGATTTATGACTTCAGATTTCAGATAGCTTGAAAATGAAAAAGAAAAAAAGGGACTTCTGAAATAGAGCATGCTGTGAACAATAATAATATAGTAGTCAGTCCTTCAGCACAATGTTAGGCATATAGTAATAGCCATGATGTGGAAGTTTCTCTCATTATTGTGCTACAATCATACATAACAGACATTTAGCAATTTCAGAAGTTGAGGGAAATTCAGGAATTGTATGTGTATATCATATATACACACATAATATACATGTATATAATAATTTCCAAAGAATTTTAATTAACTCGTTTATCAAGAGGAAAACTGAAGAATAAAGATATAACATGCCCAAACTCACTCAGTCGACATGAACTCAGCTAGGATTAGAATCTAGATATTCCTTCATGCCTGTATCACACTGCCTGTCCTTCTTTAAAATAGTTGTCAATTAAAATTAATATGACAACCAATAGTTTAAGAAATAGAGTAAAACAATTGCATTTCTTCATCTTAAATAGTCACTTAATGCTCAGAACATTTTACCGATTTTATATTCACAAGTAATCCTGCCTATACTGTACTGTCTGATGAAAAGATGTGAAAAATCCAAGCATGAACCAGGTATCAAATGATATTAAAATAGTTATAAACTTTTTAATAAAATTGTTGTAGTAATTCCATTTAAATGTACATTTTAGAAATTGATATGAAAGTATTCATGAAGAAGATGAACTGGGATTTTCTTTCCAATAGGTGAAAGATGGTAAAGGTATGCATGGAAAAGCGATGGGCAATGCTTTGGAACTTAATGAGGCTGAGAATTGGGCACATGAAATTCCATTTTACTGGTCTCCATGTTGTTGAGCTCTGTCTACTCTTTAATGCCTGTGAGCAAGTCAGGGCAATTATGAATATCCTTAGTGAGAGAGAAAGAATCTGTACTGCCACAGGAAAAGGGCTTTAAGTAAGCACTCACTCTTCTGGAGTACATGAGATGTTTTTCTTGGGTATAGAAAGAGGTTATATACAAAAGGTTACACAAAAGATCAATGAGGTTTAGATCATTTCCAGAGTAGCTGTAAAAATACCTTAGTAAAATAATGTTTCACTCTGGAATGAAAAGACTCTCCTATTAAACACCATCCAGGCCTGACTGAATGGTTATCCCAAGTTACCATTTGGGGACTTTAAACTGAAGTCTAGTTGCAAGAAATGGCTGCTGTTGCTAACAACCCTTTGGTCCCATATATACTATTATAATCGGAGAAAAATGGTATTGGTACCAAGAAGAGAAATTATGTTTCTGCAGATAGGAATAAATATATTTAAATAAAAATAAATATTTGAAAGTCTTTTGCTAATATGTATAAATCACATTTACTTGATGACTGAAATTTTATGCTAGTTCATATAATTATGGATTATAGCATTGTAAATGTCAGTAAGACACAATCAAGATTGGTAAAGGCAATTTTGTTGTTTGCGAAGGCTTCTATACAGCTCATACCATTATTTCGAGTCATTCATTAGACAAGCTAATAGGCACTGAAAAATACAAAATGAAATAAAAGTGCTATCAAATGTTTTAATTCTTCCCATTACTTTTTAAGAAGATTTGCACTCTCATACAAATTTTGAAGTTTTCCCTTTGTTCACCATCTAAACTCTTCTCCACAGATGTGATATGTCTCACCAGGAATATTTTTTTTTAAAGCTACAAACCCAATTCAAGGAACAAATGGACTCAATGAAAAACAGATGATGAAGTTAGCAGTCAGTTATATTTTCCAGGCAGAAATGGAGTACTATTTAGATTTCTAAATACTGTTCTCACTTATAAAAATTATTTACTCATTAATTTACCATCTTTCTGGGTATGGAAAACAATATCTGATACCTAATATGGTATAAAACAAAATCTCCAAAGACCTGAAGGGTTTTGGGTTTCCTCAAGCAGGTCCTTTAGCCTTCTGATGTTTGACAATAAACCATTTGGCATGGTTTACTGGCTAATGGAGACATGAAAAAAAAAGAAAACAACAATAAGAATAACACATTACAAGATAAGCTGTTGAAGAAGGCACCAGTGGAGACAGGGTATTGGGAGATATCTGGAGAACAAAATACATACTTCCTAAATAAGCAGAACATGAAAACTATGGACTTTATCACTTCTTGAGTCTTTTTTTTTTTTGGGGGGGGGGTCACACTGGTAGCGCTCAGGGGTTACTCCTGGCTCCATGCTCAGAAATCGCCCCCAGCAGGCACAGGGGACCATATGGGATGCTGGGATTTGAACCACTGTCCTTCTCCAAGCAAGGCAAACGCCTTACCGCTGTGCTATCGCTCCGGCCCACTTCTTGAGTCTTAATAGAACACTGGGTTCAAAGCACGGTTCCTGAGATTAGAGCAATAGCACAGTGGGTGAGGCATTTGTCTTGCATGTGGACTCACCTGGCCTTGATTTGCAGTATTCTATGTTAAACCCTGAGCACCATTACAACCCTGGGCACAGAAGTAGATCTTGAGTTCCCTCAGGTGTGGCCACACTCAGAAAATTTAAAGCAAATTCTCTTTCTCCAGTTCTTCCCCTTCCACCTCAATTGGGCATCAATTGGAAAAGTGGCCTAAAATCCTCTTGAAGAAGTAGGACTGAATTCATACCAAAGGATAATAAATAAGTTGAAGGATAACGTTTGGAGGTACCACTTCCAACCGAATCAACAAGATTGAAAAACCTATGGAAATCCAAGGAAGAAAGCTTTTAAAGACAAATGAAAGTGATAGAACTGAGGGAGTAAGGGTCTACAAGTTTCCCTTTCATTACCTGCTCACTATTTTTCAGAGAAAGGATGAAGCTATGGTGAAGGGTTTCCAGGTGAGCAAGTGACTTCTCCAGATGTGTCAGGGTATCTGTATAGGTGAGTTTACAATCACTCATTTCTTGAAAGTCATCTTCTGAATTTCTTTTCCTTGGTTTCTCAATGAAATGTTTGACTGTCTTAATGGCCTTTTCAGTCATCTCTTTTCGTGCTTCTACTGATAGCTGAAAAAAAAAAAAGAGGCATTAAATAGCAGTGAAATAATTACCCTATGCATTTCACATGGTCTTTAATTTTTCATTTTGGGGAATTTTTTTGTTTTATTTGGGGCTACACTAGCAGAGCTCAGGAGGAGCACTCTGGGCTCCATGTTCAGGGCTCTCTCCCAGAGACACTCAGGAACCATGCTGTGCCAGGAACCTAATCCAGGCTTCCCACATGCAGAGCATGTTTCAGACTTTAAGCAATTTCTCTAGTCTACACCTAATCTTTTAGATAAAGGATTTGCAAAATAAAAATAAAAATTGAGATTAAATTTATACAACTTTAATAAACATAAACTAATTTTTCTCCTATAAAGAAAATAGTGAGGTGCTTTGAACTATTAAATTAGAAGGGATAGATCTGTGTTTGGATTATCAGTAACGCTGGTGAAGTTGGAATAAAAGGAATAACCAAGGGGCCAGAGAGATAGCATGAAGGTAGGGGATTTGCCTTGTATGCAGAAGAATGGTGGTTCAAATCCCGGCATCCCATATGGTCCCCTGAGCCTGCCAGGCTCGAATTCTGAGAGTAGAGCCAGGAATAACCCCTGAACCCTGCTGGATGTGACTCAAAAACAAACAAACAAACAAAAAATGCAAACAGACTAATGGCTACAGAGCATAAGTAGTCACTTCTATAACCACATTCCTAGTCTTTTTTTTTTTTTTAACTGTGTGGTCATTTAGTTTATGGACATTTATAAGAAGGAACTAAATTCAAAGAAGTGAAAGTGAAGTATATACACAAAAAGATTTTACCTGAAATTAGACTATAAAAATATAACTTTAAGTATTAAAGTTATTAGTAATAAAGAGAAAATACTAAGTAGCTTATGAAAAATCACCATCTTTTAGTCATTATCATTATAATTTTTTGAAAAACAGTATTGCAATATGTGAAATACTAAACTTTTAGGATTAGAAATCATAAAACTATTGACTGTCTACATTAAAGAGTAAGCTATGTCTGTGATTAAAAAATATGATTATACTAATTTAAAATACCCTGTTCTTAAAGTACTAGGATTCAGTGCAAACTCTGATATGCAACAGCAACCACATAAGATACATATAAATTATAATTTTTAGTAATATTATACATGCTCATTTCATTTGTCCTTAAGAATGCAAAATCAAGCCTAATTTTCACCCATTTTGATGGATGTACCACACTTTTCTTTCATTTTGGGGCCTGTTGCTTCTTTGACTTAGATCCCGAATTTTAATGTCCTGCAAATTATATAGGTATATTTTTATTATGGCTACATTTATATACCCACATATATACAAAATTGGATTTTTGTAAAATAAATGTGGGGCTAGAGCAATAGTACAGGGAGTAAGGCCTCTGCCTTGCATGCAGCTGACTGGAATTTGATCTCCAGCACTCCATCTGTCCCTTGAGTACAGCCAGCAATGATCCCTGAGCACAGAACCTAGAACAAGCCCTGAGTACCACTAGGTGTGGTCAAAAAAATTAAAATAAAAAAAAACCAAAAAACAAATACAAGTGGCTAGGACTCAGTGTCCTCAAACTACGGCCCGCGGGTCACATATTGTATTTGTTCCCGTTTTGTTTCTTCACATCAAAATAAGATGTATGCAGTGTGCATAGGAATTTGTTCATAATTTTTGTTTTTACTATAGTCTGGCCCTCCAATGGTCTGAGGGACAGTGAACTGGGCCCCTATTTAAAAAGTTTGAGGACCCCTGGGTAGGTTGTTTTGATATTCAACTAGTAAGATCTCAAGTCTCTGAGCCCATGTTCTATTGAAAAAGAAGGTAGAAACATGAACTATAGTCAAAGAAATTCCATTTTGTATAGGAAAATAAGATGATGGGAAGGGAAAAATGGTTTAATTTCTCCATGACTTCAGGAAATTTACTGATCTATCTAAAACTATATTGACTCCACCTACCTGCCCTTTTTTACTATCATCACTTAGTTACATGCTCCACCACTTCTCATGTACTAAGATAGTTCTGTTTCCTGATATGCAGAGCTATGGGATGCACCAAACTCAAATACTCCATGGAGCCAGCTGCATTTGCTAAACAGTCACCAGGCAGCTACAGCTAGGATGAGTGATGTTCTAAGTAGTGCAGTAGGAGTAGAAATGATGTGTAATTCTGAGTTAGGGCAACAAACAACCCACAAATATTATTTCTTCTTCTTTTCTAGTTATGGCAACGAGAAGGGTGCAGGTTCTAGATAGCAACAACCAAAACAAAATGGTAGACCTTCCATCAGCCTGGATGCCAATGATTTTTGTAGGATTCAGTGAGTACAGCAAGTAGGGTACTTACTTTGCATGTGGCTAAACCAGGTTCAATCCCTGGCACTGCATATGATACTCTATGCACGGCAAGGAATATTCTCTGAGTGCAGATCCAGGAGTAATATGTGTTAGGTACAATAATACATAATGTATAATACATAAGTTTATTATGTACACTTATGGTACTTATTGTACACTTATAGTGTGGCCCCCAAACAAACAAAAATGCCAAGTCTAGTATAGATTTTTGCAGTGTCTT